>VZTU01008923.1:17432-86527 GCA_013400835.1 Zapornia atra
CCTCACCACAGGCCTCTCAGCAGGACTCTCCCCTCCATAGGGTGCTGACATCCGGGTCCAGACCCCCCGGCCTGGTCCCCCACAAAGTCACAAGTCCCCCGGCAAACCTGCTGAGGCGTGGATCAATCTTCACAGGGCAGAGATGTCTCTGCTCCCCGTCCTCATCCATGGGCTTCGAGGGGACACCCGTTTCACCATGGTCTTCACCACGAGCTGCAGGGGAAACTCTCTTCGCATTCTTTCTGGCCTTGGTGTCTGTGCTGCTTGTTACATCTTCTCACTCCCGCTCCGGTGGCAAAGTGCCCCTGCCAGCCATTTTTTTTCTTCTGTATGTGATTCCCAGAGGTGCTATGACCAGCTCTGATAGGCTCAGCCTCAAATTTGGCCTTGAATTGACCAATGTTTACAAAATATGGGGCTTGCAGAAAGCTGTAACCGGCTTACAAAAGCCACTGAAGCAGCACAGTTACACCAAACTGCAACAATAACGCAGCTCTTGTGCTGATGGGTTCTTTCTTTTTGATGAGTGATAAATGAAGTAACTTTCAGTGGTAGCAGCTTATGGTTGCTTGGCATTTGTCTGTATCTCTGCAATGCCAGGAAAATCTTGGCCAAGATGTTGTGCACACAGTAGGTGACAGTTTCTGACCTGAAGTGATTGAGCTTCTTTGTGCTGTATGAATGTTCGCCAACCCTGGCTAAAATGTGAATAGTTGTCCCAGTAATGTCTGTTAGAATATGAATGGAAAAACACCTAATGGGATAATGTAGCAGTGAATTTGGGCCATGTTTTGTAGAATGTAATTCCAGAAACTGAGATATGTGTAAGTTAGGATGGGGATTTTAAAGTTATTGCTGATTACTCTGATAACAAGTTTTTGTTTTCTAGCAGTGTCAAAGATTGTTTGTCAGGTGAGGTTTTTGACTTGATAAACTTACCTGAAAACTTTGTTGATAAATTACAGTTTCTTACAATATATCATCATCTCAGTTTTAGGACCAGAGGATGAAAAGTACATACAGTACTTGTCAAAAATTGCAAAATTTCTGCAAATGTTTAAATACCCGTATACCGTTATTAAATTGTAGGGCATTAGAATTAGTATGGTTGCTGATAATTAGGGCTGTGATGGCTCCTGTTAATTAGGACAAAAGGTTTTCTAGTTTAGTATTCAGGCAGTCTTAGGCTTCCTACTTGAATTAGATGATACTTTGGGTACCCACCTTACCACTGACAGACTATCTGGTAATAATGTGTCAGTACTACTGTAAATCCCTTATGAAGTGGGTTAGTTTCTTTGACCATATGAGTGGCTGGAGGAAAAGTGAGCAGAATGGTTGGAAAAAAAACCCAAAAGAATGAAAATTCTTTCGCAAGCCTGCAGATCAGTAATAGTAAATATGCTAGTAATAAATTTACTCTGCTTCATGGGCAGCCAACATGGGCATATCCCTCTCTACTCTGCCCTCTGGAGGCCCCAGCTGGAGTCCTGTGTCCAGAGCTGGGGCCCCACTACAAAAAAGATGTAGAACTGTTGGAGAGGGTTCAGAGGAGGGCCCCAAAGATGATTAGAGGGCTGGAGCACCTCCCCTACAAAGAGAGGCTGAGGGAGCTGGGCTTGTTCAGCCTGGAGAAGAGAAGGCTGCGGGGGGACCTCATTGCAGCCTTCCAGCCCCTGAAGGGAGCAGAGAAACAGGAGGGGAATCAACTTTTTAGAAGGGTAGCCAATGGCAGGACAAGGGGGAATGGATTCAAGCTAAAGGAAGGAAGGTTTAGATTAGATATTAGGGGGAAGTTTTTTACAGAGAGTGGTGAGGGACTGGAAGGGGCTGCCCAGAGAGATGGTGGATGCCCCATCCCTGGAAGTGTTCAAGGCGAGGTTGGATGGGGCCCTGGGCAACCTTGTGTAGCTCCAGGCCTGGAGGTTGGTGGCCCTGCCCGTGGCAGGGGGGGTGTAGCTCTGTGATCCTTGGGGTCCCTTCCAACCCACGCCATTCTCTGATATCTCAAAATGGAATTTGGAAGAACAATGAGTACTCAAGCCTGATGCTTCAGTGAGTTTTGGTCAACAATTGCCAAGTACTTGTTGGCTGGTATCTGATTTTAAAATTTCATAAATGCAGATAGAACACGGGACACTTGCAACTTGTTTCAAAATACAGATTGGAAATACCGTGTATTGTTAAAAGTTCTCCTCTAGCCTGTTGTGCTTTCACATGTGTGCATTTCAGTTATGTGTGTGATGTTTAAAGGGCAGATGTACGTTTCATAATGGTTCAAAATGGGGTTTTATTTTTAGATTTGCAAACAAAAAAGTAAAAATAATACACAGTCATCTTGACTATTTTAAGACCTCTCAGCTATGGCAATTGTGTTTGCTGACAATTCACAAGAAAAACCCCTTTTTGAAAGGTAAGCCAGTTATAGGAGAATTACACATGGAATAAAGTGTACTTGAGGTTAGTTTATGTGCTAGTAATGGTTCTCAAAGAAACATAGATTATACTGGCATAAAACCCAGAAGAGATCATTACATCATTCAGTCTGACTTCCTATATGTTATTAGCAACTCAGTGCTATCCAAACTTAAATTAGTCTGGATATTCCATTTGGTAAGACAATTAAAATGTGTACCATTGTCAGAGAACAGCAGCAGACTGAAGCATGAGAGTGATCTCATGGCAGAGGAAGAATTGTTCCAAGTGCATTTTGGGGCTGTGAAGGCAGGAGAGGGATGGAGTTGTTGAACCCAAATCACAACATCTAGAGAGCTGCTGTAACCACCTGGCCTTTCCTGAAGTGATTTTTCAGTTTCCTCTGCAGGAATCTTTGATGAGGAAAAAAAAACCCAAACCAAAACACAGACAAACAAAAACCCCAAGGGACACAGCCAACCCTGCAGTTTCTCTAGTATGGTTCTGCCTTGGGTATCTGCATATAGGCCCAGATGATGCTGGTTCATTAAATAGAAACAGCGTGGAGGCCATGAAATAAATGACCCCTCACTTTTTCTGCTGGCTGTGAGATTACATATGATCTGTACTAAGTCAGGGTACCAGAGAAAGCCCTCTCTGTAAGTGCAGCTGTGCTAGCAGAATCGTGCTTTTGTTGGTAATGTTTATTTACCACCAGAATTTATCTGGGCAGGATAGGCTATGTTGACAGAAGCACAGCTTTGCTGATATCATGTCTTCCACAGCAGGGATGCTTTGTTACATTTCCTAGTTTTTCTGGCAAAGACTTGTGATGGGAACAGGGTCACAGCTAAAAGTGCATGCCCTTTATTCCTTGTAAGCTGCAATCCTCTTCTGTGCGTGGCTAAAGCAAGATCAGCAGCTCGTGCTCTTCCAGCAAAGAAGTGCTTATCTGACACCGTATAAGGCTGTGGCTGAGAAGGAAAATGATGAAAAACATTCCACAATAACTTAGACTGGCAGATGAAATATGGCACACAAAAGCTTAGATACAGGTTTTTTTTTTCTTTTTAATTTTTCCTCTGACAGTATTTATCCCCAAAATTACCTTTTATAGTTAATTATGAAAAATGGCTTGTGTTTCTCGATTAGCTAAACAGTCCTAAAGGCCTGTTAGCCTGGGACAGGATACTTGTAGACACAAGTTTTCTTGTTTGTGGACTTGCTGCCATTAAAAGCAGGAGATAATCACCTTTAGGCTGCATGGTTGTGGGAGTGCTGGGATGGGTTTGGGGATGTATTGGGGAAGTGGACATCGCAGTAAGGAGTAGATTGAGAAGGGATTATGGTTGTGAAGATGGATTTGTATCGGAGTTTTAATAAAGCATGAGACACAGCAAAGGGTTAAAACAAAAAAGATTTCTGAAAGTGTCAAGGGTGATGCTCCAGGAGAGGGAGTCTCCCCTTTTCCTCAGTATACTGCTTGCATCTTTGCTGTCCTTTTGTTCTCTAATCTTTTTAGAGCCCACTGAGTGAGTCTAGGACTACAATTACAATCTAACATACAACTTCAGTAGCTGTTGGTGGCCTAAATCTGAATTTCCAAGGTGCTCCCTGCCTGGTGGCCCCTTGCTTTCGGCTTTCCCCCTGAAGAACAGGCTGTCTCAGTCTTCTGCAGATGTCACTCTCCCCAAACCATCAGCAGCTGAAACAGTTGTGTGTTGACATGAGAGTTGGTGCAGCTCTTGCCTCAGCTACATGATGCTTTCTTTAGAAGGAGGTGGAGGCATCCCCCATGTTGTTATTTTCCCCCACATATAGCCAGCTGGACCTCAGTGAGCTAAATAGTAGGTGATTTAGTAGTATTTTGTAAAGATGTGGGGACTTTTCTGCATTATGATCAAGTATTTAATGGTCTTTATAGCTAAGGGCATGCTTTACCATCTGCCAGAGTTTATTCAGTGATGTTCTCTAGCTTATTATTTTTACACAAAAATGCTTTTATTTCTTGCTTAGTGTTATGCCCTCCTCATAGTATCTGGTCTCTTGTGTTGTGCTGCAGAAATACCTCAGCATTGCACACGTGTGGTGTGTGGGGTCTGGCATCCAGGTGAGCCTGGTCAGCTAGGCCGGTGACCCATGCTGCTCAGAGAACTCGTCCCGTGGGGCTCGCACGTGTTGGAAACCTGAAGCGTAGGTGGGAGTGAAACGCACATCATTTTATGGAGAAGGATTAATAAGATTTTCAGGAAAGAGATTAAGCTTGAGGTCACTTCCTTCCTGTTACGCTTTTGAGTTTTTGCCAGTGAGAGGGGTGAAAGGATTTATTTTTGTCTTTGCTTTGAATTTAAATGATGTCTTTACTTTGAGTACAGAGAAGTGGAATCCCACTTTATTCCGGCTATTGTACTGTGTCATATGTCTGAAAAAAGTACTTGTATTATTACAATATCTTTGTCCTGCATTCTAGTTAACTAATCCTTTGAGCTGCTGCTGTGCCTTGAAATATCACATTGTGTGAGGGCGCATGGAGGTTCTCAGATCCCCACATTGAATTGTTAGTGTACATATAGAAGGAAATAAAATGTAGTAGTATAATTCTTGAAAAAGAAGGAAGTGGTCCATCTTATGGCCAGTATCAGAATAAAGGCTGTGCATGAAGTGGGGAGCAAGGATCTCGCCACTCCGTTAATTCAAGTTTGAATAGCAAAAGGTTTCTTTGGTGTTTGGATGGCATGTATGGTATGGGTTCTACCTTTGCTCTGCCTTCTGCAGCTGGTTTCTGAGTGAAGTGTTAGAGAAATACAGCTTTTTCCTGACCATCTTGTCAGTTGTGGGTAGAAAAATGAGTAATTGCTCTTCCTCTGTAAAGTAAGAGTCCCGTAAATGCCAGCAGTGTGATATATGTGCTGTGCAGGGGGCATCCGAGGGGACATGAGGGGAGGCTTTGTTCTTCTTGTCCCCAGTGCAGAGGCACTAAGTGAAGGTATGGGAACCTTAATTTTGGTTGTGCAGAGGAACAAACTGGTGCTGTGCAGTGATACTAAATGTCTGAATATAAATGACTATGATCCTTCACTGGTAACACAGCAGAACTGTGCCACCAGAAGGCTGATATGTGTGTTTCGGCCAGTGTCACCCAGCAGCCCCTGGCAGCTCACCGTCACCTTCATGTAGATGTCAAACAGCCGTTTCTCTCTGATGTGAAGCTGTAAGGGCATCTGTTGTACCTTTGTCCACCTCTTCCTTTTTCTGCCCCTGCTTTTCTCAGCTGAAGATTTATGTTTTCATTACTGTCCAAGTTTTCCAAAGTGTTATGAAGAGTAAATAGATTTGTGATACCATGTAGTAGGTTCTAGTAGCTGCTTAGGCAGGTTTTAAGGCTGTCAAAGAAGTTCAAGTTTTTTGGGGGTTGCTGTGTTAGCATTCAAGGGAGAACAGTTCCCAGCCATTTAGTACACAGCAGTGCTTTAAATTTCTCTTCTAATTGTCCAGTTCTGGTGTTCTTTCCTTTCTTGTCCTTTGAAAATACAATTCCTAGAGCTGCTCATGCAAACATAAAGTAATACAGGAGCTTTCAGTTCTTCACTAGGAAGAAGTCTGTCTTAATGTCTTTGCCTGGAAGCACTTTTTGGGAAGCCTTCAAGCTGAGTATGAATAAACATTGCTGTAACAGGGTTTGGGGTTTTGCACTATTTTTTGTGATCTGATTATTTCTAAGAAAACCAAGATTTTTCTTTTGAGAGCTTGAGCCTAGTGCTTCACAAGCATGTGAATTCATGAAATGTGTGCTATGAAGAACTTGATCTGCAGATCATGGACCGGATTGCAAAGATACCTTTAAGTACCCTTTTTGTTCATCTGGTACTGGGGCTGCTTTGGCATAGGGTTTGGGTCCTTGCTGGAAGTTGAAGGAGTTGTAGGTCAGCTAGCAGCATCCACCAGGAGCTTTGTGAGCATCTGGCAAAAGGGAGCCATGTCTGAACCACTGCGCTGAGGTGGCATTTACCAACCTGAAAGAGGAGAGGTAGTAATAGCAGCTGTGTGCCACCTGCTTATCCTTCTTCTCAGGAGTGCCTAGTGCAGAATTATCATAGAATCATAGGGGTTGGAAGGGACCTGAAGAGATCATCGGGTCCAACCCCCCTGCCAAAGCAGCTCCCCAGCTCATATTGCACAGGTCGGCGTCCAGACGGGGCTGGAATATCTCTAGAGAAGGAGACTCCACACCCCCTGGGCAGCTTGTCCCAGGGCTCCCTCACCCTCACTGGGGAAAAGTTCTTCCCCATGTTGGTGAGGAATTGTGCTCCGACTTGCAGACATTGCCCCTTGTCCTGTCTCCACAGACACTGAAAAGGGGCTGGCCATTCCCCCCTGCATCCCATGCTTAAGATATTTATAGACATTAATAAGGTCCCCCCTTAGTCTTCTTTTCTCCAGGCTGAACAGTCCCAGCTCACCCAGCCTTTCCTCAGAGGGGAGATGTTCTTGGCCCTTCACATCTTTGTAGCTCTTCTCTGAACTCTCTCCAGGAGATCCCTGTCTTTTTTATCCCAGGGAGTCCAGCACTGGACACAACACTCCAGGTGGGGCCTGACCAGGGCAGAGTAGAGGGAGAGGATCACCTCCTTAGACCTGCTGGGCACACACCAGGAATTACCCTGGGTTAAAGGAAGCTTCGTTCCACCCTTATGTCACAGAGCAGTCTCGTTTTCTCTAAAATAATTGGATTTGTGGGGAAGTCATGCGGGAGAGCGAAATACTGAGTAAACAAAAGCCAGCACTTCCAGTGAGATCCTGCGGTGCTGGTTGCTGTGGCTGCCTTGTCGTCATTTCTAGGATTTAACCATCCTCCTGTTTACACCAGCCCGCCCCACACTGCGGCCGTGGCTGTGCCTTGGAATCCTCCTTGGACAAGGCAAGGAAGGAAGTGGAGGGAGGATGGGGCTTCGGCATCCTGTACTCTTTGGAGGGGAGGGGCCACAAATAGCTGAGCTTGAAGGACGTAATACTTTATATGTTTTAGCACGAGCTGTTTGAACCTGGATAAACCCTTGATGAAAGGAGAGGCAGACAATTGTGTGCAACTGCTAGAAACTGCCAGGGAGTTTGAGAACATCCTTCAAAAACTCTTTCCTTCAAATGACAAGAGGAAGGGAGAGGACAGACGCACCTCGTGGAGCTGAGATTATGCAACAGTGCTAATACAGAGTGAAAGCCTCTCAACTTGAGCTGCACAATCTGGGTCCAGAAGGCAACTTTTGTAGAAAATACCATTTGTGATTTGAAACGGTTCAAGATCCATTATGTAAAACTTGAATTCTTTTTCTATTCTTCAGTTTGTTAATTGGGCTCAGATGGAGACATGCATTTTAGGATCCACAGGCATCCTTTGGAATGGGCAGGTAAGACTAGAAGGTGCAATGAGCTGCTGATCTTTAATTTCAGCAGCGTACTGCATACGCTAGTGCTGTCTTCTGTGAGCACTGTTTTGATTCCACCAGAAAGCCTGAAATGGGGAATTCTGAAAATCACAGAACATAAGCTGTACAATAGTGGTTTAATATTTGTTTGCATGGGAGTGACTGATGTGTAGTATATTTTAAATGGGTTGACATAATGTGATTTTATTAGAGTAATTGCTTCAAATTGTTAATTTACTCACTGATTTCCAGTAAAGGAGTGAGGCCTCAGGTGATAAAATTTGTCTTCTCCTTTGAATGTGTTCAGTGAATGCAGTTTTCATGTTTTTCAGCATATTTTGGGAGAAAATGATTTAGTTTAGTAGTTCAGTAAACATTGTGCTACCCCTGTAATGATTACCCATGGATTATTTTACTTTTTTACTATTTCTAGAATTAAAATTATTAGAGGTTACCAAAGTGAAGATATTGCACAAAATAGGAACTTTCGCAGTCAGTTGATCAGATTGCACAGTAAGTAGCCTTTGAGTGTTCTTATTAATCTTAAATTTCAGTGACAGTCACTTACTTCTTGGAAGTCTGTGCTCACACCAAAAAGCAGAGTGCACTTACTGGGACTGGGACAGAGGTTTTGGAAGTTATGCAGTAAAATCATATTAAATTAAGTCATATTTCTGTTGGAAATGCCATCCTAGAAATCTCCTAATAGTTGGTTCAAAATGAAATTTAGAAGTATCCTCTGATGCAGATGACAAACCGCTACTTGTAAAGACCGAGTGAAGTCACTGTAAAATACAGAGGATGACCATTCTCAGTAGTTTGCTTATGAGAGAAGCCGATGGCAGATCCGTGAATCCCAGCTTGAGAGAAAACTATATGTAGAAAGCCTGTCTACCAGCTTTCCAGCATCTCTGATAACATAATGTAAGACAACTCTTGATGAGAAATAACATTTAGATTGATGCTTTATAAGCTGCCTTGGGCTAAGCACAAACACCCCTGTTAATAATTGTGTGCATTGCATGCTTCATCTACAGTGCCAATAATTTATTAAAATTAACCTAAAATGCTAAAGAAGTCAGCATTTTATCAATCTGAACTTAATTTAAAATTTTAAATTAAGAATAAACAACACACTGCAAAGCCTTTGCATAAAACATTGCCTAGAAAGCAATGAAAAAAGACTCACATGTAAATCCCAAATGAGCACAACAGAATCATGCAGGGATACAATGGCGTTACCAACATGATTGATCTTTTGTGAGCTAAGCTGCACAGATTTTTAAGATCTGTGAATTAAAGTACTCCTATGTGGTCTTGAAAGATGAAAATTAAATTGTGTTTAATTAAAACCATTCAGTGACATCTGGAATCTGTTAAGCATCACCTTTTCTCTGAGCCCTGCGTATAAGCATCTTTATAAATGTGTTACTGAGAAGACATCAATGTGCAAAAGTTTGAAGCTCTTAGGTTTCTATAGGGAACTCTTAATTTTTTACCCATGCAGTAAGAAATCTGTGCTGGTTCCACACAGGAGCTTGTGACTTCTGTAATGTTTTGGTATTTGAAGAACAAAAATCCTTTGTAATGACAGAGACAAGCCTTTTATTGCATAACCTAACACTGCTGACCACAGAACCTGGCATCACAGAATCACAGAATCACAGAATCGTAGGGGTTGGAAGGGACCTCGAGAGATCATCGGGTCCAACCCCCCTGCCAAAGCAGGCTCCCTATTTCATATTACATAGATAGGCATCCAGAAGATCATCATCAGAAGATGAGCATTGATTTGCATACGACCGTTCTGCACTGGGACCATAAGGCTTGTTTCAAATAGTAATTGGTAACAGCTTTTGTTTTCAGCCGTCTTATAGAAGACTGTATCTTGTGTGTTGATTTAAGCTGTGCAAGATTGACTCATAAGGTGATGGATTTGGGGTATTTTATCCTTTATCTTAAGACAAAAGTATAGAAAGTGATATAAGACACCAAGAACAAAATGTGAACTCCGCAGAAGCCTCCTGACTCTTGATGTCAGATACTTGCTTAGCAGGACTTTCAGCACCGTGTCCCGTAACATCCTCATGCAAAACTAGGAACAGTAGTTGTTCACAAAATCACAGACTGGTTTGGGTTGGAAGAGACCCCCTCTGCCATGCTCAGGGACAGCCTTGACTAGACCAGATGGTTGTACAACCAGTCAGAGAAACCTAAACAGGCTGAAGAAATGGGCAGGCAGGAATGTCATGAAGCTCAAAGTCCTCTCCCTGAGGAAGAATAACCCCTGACACCAGGACAGGCAACAGGCTGAGCATCTGAGAAACAGCTTTGCAGAAAAAGACCTCAAGGTCCTGGTGGGCAACCAGTTGAACAAAAGCTTGAACAAAAGCAGTGTGCCCTGGACACCCAGTGGCATCCTGGGCTGCGTTAGGAAGAGTGTTAGCCAGCAGGTTGAGGGAGGTGGTCTTTCCCCTCTACTCAGCACTGGTGAGACACATCTGAGTGCTTTGTCCTGTTCTGGGCTTCCAGTACAGAAAAGGCATGGCATACTGGAGCTTCTTATGGCTCTTACTCTTTTATGGGCATAATTTTATTGTGAAAACTAATTCTGTAAAAAAGATGCTGTTTTCTTTCATTGCACTGTTCATCCATTTATCCAGTGTTTCTGTACTGCTTTTCACATAAGGTAGCTGTACTGAACTGCCATATGCCAGAAGGAGCTGCAGCCCATTCGCGGGCACATCAGGGCAGAGCTCTGGATGCTGATGGAGAACTACAGTGCTGACATGGGGAGCACAAGCTGTGGGTGTTACAAATGCTCTTGGTATTTAACTTTGTTTAAAGGGTGGTGTAAAGATGGTGAAGCTTGAAAGTGGAAAAAATCAGTTCTTAATGCAGTTTTGACTGAGTGCTTAGCAATTCAATAAAGAAAACATTATTACTTATAACATGGTTGTTTTACAGTGATTCTAGGAACACTAGGCAGTGTGAAGTTCCACACAGTGATGTATTTCTACTACCTACTTTTCATTGTAGCACATAGTATCTCACATATGCTGATGTACACAGTGGTTACAGTTCTGAGAAGTTGCTTTTGCAATATTTTGTGTCTAAGAATTTTTGAAGCTAGAAGGCTGCTGTGCATTTTATATTGTTTTATGTCTTTCCACAAGTGTAGATTCACTGGACAAGATTCCAGTGTAGGAAAACAGTGTTTCATTACATGTTTTATTTTATGGGAAGGGATATTTATATCTATTCTTTGGCCCAGATTCTGGAACAGCCGCCAGCTCCAGAAACAGCAACAATTATTTTCTAAAATGAGACTGGAACTTCTTAGAATTGAAGTTCCCTAAGGAATATATACATAGTATGTATGTGTGTGTTTGTGTGCTTGAGTGTGTGCATGTAGACATATGTATGTTTGGGGGAAGAGGAGAGATGAGGTAGTAGTAATTCTGACACTGCTTTTTGTGCTCTCAAACACTTGGGGTTTTGCACAGCTGAATATTACTGAGACTATTGTGTTGGTAAGTAAATTTCAGCAATATTGTGGTTTTGATATTTTCATGCAATTTGATTTTTCCTGTTCAGTTTGTTTTTTAAAAAAAAAAAAAAGAACTGAATCTTGAAATTATTTTTCCATATGCATTAGTAGTGTTATTTTTGCCCCACTTTGTGAATAATATCATAAAAGTAGAAAGAAAAAAAAAAAGTATCTGTTTCAATAGAAAATCAAAGCTGTCCAAAAAAATAAATCTGTAATTTGAGTTGATTGCTGACAGGCAGTAGGTAGTCTGTCAGCATTTTTCATCCATCCCGCTGTCTCCACCACCTTCTGTTGCAATGGCAGTGAGCCTGTGGGCAGGGTATCAATGATTTAGTCTTCATTGCTGTAAAGAAAAGTATTCCTTCATGAAGGGGCTGAAAAATCAAGGTGCATTTTGAAGTGTTGGATTTTAGTAATTAGTGTAAGAACATGTGCTCCTTATTGTAACTATCAGCTTAGAATTTGAGACTTGTGACCTTTTCTGAAGCTCACGAATGTCCTGTTAAAAATTAATTTTGACTTTACAGAGTTAATGATTTTAAAACCAAAGTTGTTGCTTGTGCCTTAATCTCAAAAATCTCACTGTTAAAGGCATATTTCATGACTTCTGACTTCCATGACTTCTTGAACAAGAATATAAAAATTTAGGTTTTATGGTTATAATATACCAAATATTTGGGCAGGGAGAAACCAGATGGGATTCAACAAAAGCAAGTGTAAAGTCTTGCATCTGGGAAGGAATAACCGCTTGTATCACTACAGCTTGGGGGTGACCTGCTGGAGAAGAGCTCTGTGGAGAAGGACCTGGGGGTCCTGGTTGATGACAGGTTGGCCATGAGCCAGCAGTGTGCCCTGGGGGCTGAGAGAGACAATGGGATCCTGGGGTGCATCAGGAGGGGTGTGGCCAGCAGGTCTAAAGAGGTGATCCTCTCCCTCTACTCTGCCCTGGTCAGGCCCCACCTGGAGTGTTGTGTCCAGTTCTGGGCTCCCTGGGATAAAAAAGACTCGGATCTCCTGGAGAGAGTTCACAGAAGAGCTACAAAGATGGTGAAGGGCCTGGAGGCCCTTCGCCTCTGAGGAAAGGCTGAGTGAGCTGGGACTGTTCAGCCTGGAGAAAAGAAGACTAAGGGGGGACCTTATTAATGTCTATAAATATCTTAAGCATGGGATGCAGGGGGAAATGGCCAGCCCCTTTTCAGTGTCTGTGGGGACAGGACAAGGGGCAATGGCTGCAAGTTGGAGCACAGGAAGTTCCACACCAACATGGGGAAGAACTTTTCCCCAGTGAGGGTGAGGGAGCCCTGGGACAGGCTGCCCAGCGGGGTGTGGAGTCTCCTTCTCTGTAGATATTCCAGCCCCGTCTGGACGCCGACCTGTGCAATATGAGCTGGGGAGCTGCTTTGGCAGGGGGGTTGGACTCAATGATCTCTTGAGGTCCCTTCCAACCCCTGTGATTCTATGATTCTGTGTCTTTCTGCTTAGAATTACAACCAGACTCTTCTCCAGATAATTCAATTCAGAAGAAACTGGAGCATGTTAAGGGGAGGTGGGTTTTTTGGTCATATGTCTTTATTTACCTGGATGTGCTGAGAACACTGAATAATTTAAAGTTGTCTGTATTTCAGAGAAGTGTGGAATTTTAAAAGAACCTGGTCGCTTTGGTCATAGTGGTTTGGCTAACCACATTTGTTTGGTGGACCAAAGTAGGCACTGGTGGAGATTCCTGGAAGTTAAGCTGTATCTCCTGGCTTCCCAGAGTTCTGTCTGTGGAGGGTAATAGTAGGGCCTTGGGTTAGGAAGGCACATTTAAAAATAAAACACTCAGTAAGTCAATAGTGTATAGTTTCAGTTGGAGTGTCGCTGCAAGCCACAGTACAGGGCCTTTTTCTGGGACTGATGGGATGAATGCACTTTCAGAGTTCCTCTTTTTATAGCTTGGGGAAAAAAAGTGAGATACAGATTTCTTTACTCTGAAAGTTTTTTGCTGCAAAGAATAATAATGGTGAATGTTTTAAGTTTTTACTGCTTCATGGTGTGTGCAGTTGATACAAAGTCATGTTGATTCCACACAAAAAGTGAAGCCTGAGGGTATTATTACTATTAATGTGCTTGAGAATCAGAGTCCCTTCCTGTTCCTTTTCCTTGTCATTGAGATAATTATGAAACTATTATGAAACTTCTTACACTGTTGAGGTATTCAGACCACAACTTTCTAAAAATTCTCAGTTGTCTGTGCCTGGAGGCATGAAAGTGTCAGTATCTTGCCATGGCGCCTCATGACTCTCCAGAGCTCTCCAGGTTGTGGACATGGTGTGTAACTTGCTCCTGAGCAATCACAGAAGTCCAGCATGTGTCCAGTAATGCTTTGCATGTCAGTTGGGAAGGACTGGCTCAGTAGAGTTACAGTGCATACACAGAGATGAGCAGTCAGAATGAAATGCAGAAAGAGGTGGTTTAGTTTCAGTTACTATTTTTAAGATAAATAGTGCAGCTTTATGAATTTTATTTTTCCTTCATAAATGGCATAGGGATTTCTGAAATGTAAGTGACAGTTCTGTAATCTTATTTATGCAAGAGTTCCTACCAAAAGGACGAAGAAAATGTGCTTGGATAGGAGCTTCATGAGCAAAGCCACAGTAGACTAAGTCCGTTTTGAAGTCTCTTCCAGGTTGCAGAATGCACTCAAATTTGTGTAATAAACCAGGATTCTTTTATTTTTTTAATGTAAGACTAAGGGATATCAAGTACCCTGGGAAGAACTAGGGCTATTGTATTGAGGTCACCTGTATAATTGAGGAAGAGCTGTCTCGTAAAATGGTATGATGCATACTCCCGAAAAACCTCTTGTACAAAAGAAGTTAAGTGGGATTTGTCAGCTCTCTCTGGCTCTAACTAATCTTTATGCCCTTTCAAACAGCTTCTCACTCTGGTTTTCTTTCACTCATACAGCGTTCTGGGTGCCTTAATAGAGGCTGGTAAATAAATAAAAATAATAATCCCAAGCCCTGTGTCTGTTACTGTTAGGAGAAAAAGCTCATTTTGGGAGGGGAGCATAGCGGTATTGCAAAGCTGATCTGCAGATACTCACTGTTTGCTTCTCTATTGTCCCCTCCTGAATGTGTTTTGCTGAATCTCTCATTTGTATCTCTGGTTTCCTAAGTGACCGGTCTGTCCTTTGAGTCTCCAATTCAGCTTCACAGCTAGGGAATAACACTGTATGTTTCAGGAACTAGAAGTGTTGGATTCCTAGGTCAATGTATAAAAACACACTCTCTAGTTTCTAAAATATAGGAATATATTTAAAAACTGAAGGGAGTCTTGATACCTCTAATGGCAATTCCATGCTTCCTAGGTGGGGAATGAACGCTAGACTTCCATGTCACAGAGCAGGACCACCGTATGGTATGGTAACTCTGTGGTGAAGTTGCAATCAGCTGTACATTCCCAATAGCTTCCCTGTAAAGTTAGGGAAGTTTTGGAATTTGATGCTTTACCTTGGCAGATCACCTCTTACAGGAAACCATACCTTTACTTTGGCTGTACGTGTGTCTGCTCACTCTGCATAAATTGATCTATTAATTGTAAAAGAGAAGCCATTTATCTTTTCCAAGGAAGATTCTTATTTTTTTAAACAGAATACCAAGAAAAGTACTATTGTGAATATTTCTTGACAATTCTTTTTCTTTTCCTCTCCTAGATGAGAACTCTCCAGCCAATTTCTGGGATTCCAAGAATCGGGGAGTGACCGGCACGCAAAAAGGGCAAATCGTATGGCGAATTGAACCTGGCCCCTATTTTATGGAATGTGAGTACCTATTTATCCAAAGGCAAGCCAACAGGATGGCATTTGATCACCTTTTTGTCAGTCCCTCTGATAAACCAAAGGAATTGATCTTATTGCTCTAAGAGTTGGCATTTTCCAGTGCATTTGTTGTACGTGATAAAAATGGACTTGAGCTTAGATGTACGTTTACGTTCCACGGATATTCTTAGGCAGCTTGCTTTAGATTAAATAAGGAGGAAATTGGATTGTGCAGTGTTGTATAGTCTGCATGTATTTAAAGATGAAGTTCCTTCCAAACAAGTTTAAAATTTCAGCTGGATAAACATTAATGGTAAATGCACACAAAGGAAAAGGTATTAAATAAGAAGTGCTGGCTAATGTTTGTTACTATGAAGGTTAAATTTGTCTCTAGGAAAGTGCCAGCCTCCTGTCCTGTTGTATCAGGATTTCTCACCTGAAGTTTTGTTGTGCTGGGAAGTCCACTGGACAGTTTTGAAATACTGGGAGTCTCTGTGTTACTGGAAGACAAAATCTCCAGATGAACTCTGTAAGGAGTATTGATGGCCAAGCTTTCAATCAGGGACAGATGCCACTCCCTTAGGTGGCCAGGATTTATTGGAAGCTAAACCACTCTGCTGTTTGATTTTTTTTTTCTTTGTTTCTTTTTAATGAAAAGTAGCTCTGTTATCTGAAGTATATGATTGCCTAAAGAAATTGATGTTCTAATCCTGGGACACTGTGTGTGAGCTTGCTAGAAGCTCTGATGCCAAGCATCAAAGTGGCAATCAATCCCAAAAGAGCTGTGAGCTGTTCTACCACCTGTTTAGCCTCACAGAAATGAATCTTCCTTTGTAAGTTTAAAAAAAAAAAAAATTAAAAATGCTCCCACTCTATTACTTCACTGTACACTGCAGTGCTGCTAACTCTAGGTGTTGGCAGAAATTTTTCTTCTAATTAACTGATATTACAGCAATAGATATATTTCAAGAAGTGTTGGGTCCCCTGTACTATAAATAACCTAGAACTTATTCTTTCTAGAACTCATTATTGAATCTTGCCAAATTACCCAATGTATTACACAGCACTTTTTTTTAATTAACCAAAAAAAAAAAAAAAGCTTTACTAGGACAGAATTGAATTAAATTTCAGGAGTTCATTACAGGGAAAAAAATGGCTGAACTGAGGATGAAGATCAAGAAAACAACAAAGGTCATAATAATGAACGTTCCTGATGCCAAAGACAGCAGGTATTAAGGCAGATTAAAACGTAGTTAGAAGGGTTCATTGCCTCATCTTTCTTGTGCATATTCTACATCAATATTGTTGCCACTATGAGCATTTTTATTTCAAGGATATTTGTATCTTTAGCTCGTTCTGTATTGTTCAGTGATGTGTGGAGATGAGGCTCTTGAGCAGCATTTGAGGTTTGTATGAGTAACCTAATGCTTCAAGAGCTAGCAGTTTTGAAGGAAAATCAGCTGCAACTGACTTTGTAACTAACTGATGTAAAGAGTGCAGGATACACGTTCTCTGGTCATGGTTAGCTAATGCACAAACTAATGAACAGTTCTGCTGAAATACAATGAACAAGAGACAAGCAATTATGTAGCAGCTGAGAACTGTAAAAAGAAATGAGCCAATGTTACTGTAGCGCGTAGTATGGCAAATAAGCATGTCACCAGTGACACGTTTCTAGTAAGAGGCCAAAATTTGCACCGAAACACTGGGCTGAATTTCTGATTCAGCTTTTTAAACAGGAAGGCTCCACAGATGTGTGACTGTGTTTGCTCAGCAAGGCCTTTTCTTTTAGCTTATAGGGGGAAAAGCAACTTTAAGCAACTGCCGGCAGCTGTGAGTTTTTTTGGTGGTCATTTTTGTGTTTGTTCTGTGGTGGTGTGGGGTTTTTTTGTTTGTTTGGAGTTTTTGTTGGTTTTTTCCCTTTTCTTTCTCCCTTGGGCCACTAAATCACAGCACAGGCAAATGCAGTGGGTGACTGTGCAGTTCAGGTACAGCCACGGTGAAGTTGCTTGTGCCGCGCAGTGCCAGGCTGGGTATGTGAGGAGCTGTGCTGTCGGGGCTCTTACCGTGCTCTGCAGACAGTGACACTGCCCAGCTGTGCCACACAGAGTCTGGAATTTAGCTCCCCTGTTAGCCTTTTCTCCTGCTGTGGTGCTGATGTAATTTGTACTCTTAACATAGCCCTGTATGTGATTCCATGGTCATAGCAAGAGAACAGGAGGGGAGAGGTAAATGGAGAGGCTAAAGTCGTCAGTAAAGGTGTGCCTGATTACTGTAGATAACTATCTCAGATGCTTTAATCTTTCATTATTTTTCAAATTTTGGAAAGATCTCTACAGTTGCAGATTCCACAACTGAGAACAGGATTCCAGGTCTATCCCCACCACTACCAAGTAGAGGAACACAGTAACTTTTATCTACAAGCTACACACCTTCTAATGTAGCCTGCAAGGTGGTTTGTTGTGTCTGCAATGAGAGCATGTGTTGGTCTATATTCAATCCAGCGTCCCTCCAGAGTGCAGATCCTTTCAGCAGGGTTGCAGCTTTGTCAGTCTCTTCAGAGGCTGTAGTGATGGGTGGGATTGTTCTACCCCTGCACCCCTGGTGCAGACTTGCAACTCTCCCTCTTGAACTTCGGAACATTGCTGTTGACCCAGTCCTCCAGCTGGTGCTCGTGCCTTGACACATAGAAGGTCCAGCAGGCTGATGCTAAGCTAGGTATATAACTGAATTGTAGCCGGGCTTATGTCACTGCAGGGCTTTCTGGCCTGGGGCTGTTTGATGTTGGTAGTACAGGCAGTGCGTAATTGTCGTTGCCTATATGCTGCTACACCTCTGTGACTGGCTGGCTCCCTGCTCTACCTATATGCAAGGAGAAGAGGGGAACATTTGCTGCAAGCCTGAGAAACCTTGAACCAGCTCTGTCAATGAGGGCTGAGGATGCTCATTAATAGAGTTACGCTAAATAAGGACAACAATCCTTTAGGATTTACAGTCAGAACTGGCCTGAAGCTCTCTGTCTTCTTGGCAAGAAAAGGAATGGATTTACTTACGTTGAATGATGAGCTGACATCAGTCAGTGTGTCTTTTATCCCAAAGATTTTTGTTTTGGTTTTTGTTTTTCCCCTAGGGGTGTCAGGGCTTGGGGACATTATGTATCTTTTCACCAGTAATGTAACATCTCTGTAGGGTGAAGAGGAAGATAGCATCACTAACAAGCCATATGCAAAAGAATCGCACGCAGAAGGAGTGTTTCCATTTTAACTGCATTAATGTTAATTGGTAGAAGTCAGATGGATTTGGCCTCAGATTCCTTCTGTGATCCTCAGATTGCTATCTTAAGAAAAGCATCTTATGCCTTTATTTGGGAAGCCATTTTTCCATGAGTGTAATTGTAAACTTATTAATAGTTTCACTGGGATCTGTGGAATTTATGCTTCTGTTTAAAGGTAGGCCTTGGATAAGCATTTCTCTGAATTTCATGCTACTGTATATATCTGCAGTCTTGTAACTCCATTTTCCAATCATTCCATTTATTCCTCTTAAAATCCCTCCCTATGAATTCAGCATTTAATATTTCCCAAGCAAGTAACATGTGAAGACGTAGTTTGCACTCTGCTGTATTCAGATCAATCAACCTGCAGAAAGAAGGGCAGGGAGTCTCCTCATCTTCATACTAAAACCAGACATTAATTCCGCCCAAAGCATCCAAAATAAGCAAAACAAGGATGATCAAAGAAAACTCTCTCTTGATTTACACAAAAGTAAACACACAAAATTCTGTAGAGTCTATCCTGAGAAGGGAGAATCAAAGGAATCAACTGTGAAATAATGAAAAATTAATTTAATGTATTCCAGAAATACAGACAGCTTCTGAAGGAAATGGCTGAGGAAAGGGAGGTGGGGAAGAGTATGCAAAGCAGAAAGAAAATACTTGCAAAGTACAAAGTCCATCTCACTATCACAAATAGCTGCTGTCCTTAAGCTGTCACCTCCAGACAAAGTAAGTAGCTCTGCAGTTCAGAGCCTACCAGTATGGTGGCAGGTGCTTCTCTTTCTCTTCCCTGGGGAAAGAGTAAAAGTGCAGTGTAAGCACGAAAGGCAGCTGTCATTTTAGAGACTCCAGAAGGTGAATTTGAGCATCAGCATGCCCAAGATGGTGTTTCCTTACTCACATAGTAGAGGTGTCTTTAAAACATCCTTCTCTGAGGCTTGCTGAAATGTGAGGTGACTCACTAGATGGCTCCATCAAATTATTTGCTGTGTAAACTGCAGAAAGATTGCTAATTATGGCTGCAGTGCTGCAAACAGTTTTTATCTTTCTGTAAGAGTCAAGAACAAGTTTGAGGAGTATTACTCTAAACAGGCACCAATACTGTGAAGGTGCAAGAGAGCTTAATGCTTTTATGTTTGGTATGGTCTAGCATGACATCAGACTCATCAGGTCCTTAAGTGTAGACCAGGACCTTTAGCTTCTGGTGAGGGACAGGCTGCAGTTGGCCCAGGAATGATTTTTAGATGGTGGAGCAGTTTGTTGGTTTGTAGCAGTCTATGAGCATGGGATGGCAAGGGCTTTCTTTGAGGCATCGTAGTGGAGCAGAGATGGTGGTATTCTTTCTGGAGAACAGACCTAGCAGAAAGATGGAGTGAAATGATCCATAGAAAGGCTGGTGATTAGAAAAAGCATGTGAAAGGAGATGTGAGTTTTGTGAAGATGGGTTGATAAAAGCTGCTGCTAATTTTTAAAGCACGTCTTCTAAGACAGTTTTCTGCAATATGGGGAAGGGCAGTTTGTATCTGAGGGGCCATGGGAGGGAAATTCAGTATAGTACAGTCACTGTTGTGCAGCAAGTAACTGGTGTTTATGCACTTCTGTATGCAAAGTCTCCAGAAAATAAAAGCTATAAATATTCTGGAAGGTAAAACAGGCCAGGGGGTATTTGCAGCCAAGCCTTCCCCCATGTCAGGGATGCACGGTCACTGTTCACCGGTGTGGATGGTTGTGTGCTTGTACTTGAGCCCCCGCCATGGTCCTGCCTGGTTTATTAGTACAGACACAGAACAGGAGCTTCCTCTCAGACTGGATTGGACTCATAAATACAAGTTATAGCCTTGGCCCCATGAGTATTAATTACACTACCCACAAGAAACACCTTCACCTACTTTACCTGTATTGTAACGTCTTTGTTATTTATAACATTTGATGTCATAGTCATTACTGGAAATAGAATAGAAATATACTGATTTGCATATATTTAGTGATGCTGTGGCTTTGTCTTGAGCAGTAATCCATAGTGGCAGCTGTTGGGATTTATCCAGAGACTGCCAGTCTTGTCACATCAATCATTTCCAAATCACCCTTGGGATGTTTGTGGCTAAATTACTTCTGGTGCCTCACTGCGTTACTCAGATGCTGTGACTGCACAGATGCTGTCTGTTTTGCACTTAAAATCTCAGGTTTGTGGCATGAGTGGACAGATGTAGTCAGAAAACATGGTAATGTAAGCATTGCATTGTACCAGTATCATGTTGCAACGAGGTTTTGTGTGGACTGCTCTGTGTTCAGGCCCTATTTCCATGAAATGACAAATTTTACAAAAAATAGTGTATTGAGACTGAAATGGCTATACTTCATAGCAGAGCAGGATCCTTGCTGCTTTTTTAAGTTAAAAACTACATACATATCAAAGAAAAACAAAATCAGTTTAATTGAACTGGGCATGCTTTTAGCTTTTGAGGGCTGCTCTACTAAAGAGCTGTTACTAGAAGTGTGAACACAATTTAGTGTGTTTAGGGGTTTTGACCAAAATGGCCAATGTTAATGAGTGTTCTGTCAACATAATTCATTGCTTGTATCCAGTCTTTATATTCAGTGACTATTTAAATGAAATTCTATAAAGGTCATGGTTTGATCACATGGAATGTTTCTAAGCCTGGAACACTTGTCTCTGTAACACCCTGCAACCAGCGCCCTTTCAGTGGTCTGCCTGGGAACTCATGGATATTGTCCCTCCCCTATTTATAAACACTTTTCACTGAGTTAGAAATACTTGTATTATTCGTCAGCTATTTATATCTGTTGTCTCTTAACAGCTATTTTTGAGTATCACAAATAACAGAAACAGGATCAAGTCTTGTATTTTTTACATTTGTGGCAAGTCTTGTTGACTTCCTTAAGCACATAATAACCCTACTGTTTTGTCTTAGAGGTTAGATTATAATTAAAGGCTTTGCCAAACTGAAATATAATAGGCAGTGCTCAGTGACAGCAAAGTAAGCAGGGCTGGCAGGGATGGCTAAGCTCTCTTATCAAAACAACTGTCCAAGCCTTTGAAGCAGGTTAGATGAAGAGACACCACTGGGGCATAAACATTTTCTGTTGTTGATCCTAGTTTATCTAAAAGCCTTCTGTAAGTCTGCTTAAGTCACTTGCTGGGGTTTCTTTAATCATTCCTCTGTAAAACAAATTCTGTGGTATACCTGCTGAGAGAGAAGGCAAATACCTGGAGGTTGCCAGCTTTGGGCACTCTTGTTCTGCTGCTGTGTTTGCTACTCTGTGCTGTTCCCAGTAGGAAGTAATCGAGCAGGTACGTGGTTTAAGTGATGCAGAGAACAGAACGCTAAATGACCAAGCAAATTGTTGTGTTCACAGAACTATCACTCTGAGTAAAGAAATTCAGCTCTTGGGATGTGCAGAACACTTCTAGATTCCTGCAGTGGTTTGAGGTGTTTGGGTTCAGTAGGGAGAAGTTGGGGTTTAACCCAGAGCCTTTTCCCTGGATTGAATCCCCCTTTGTAGCTTTGTAAAGCCTGAATGTTAGTGACTTAATTTGTTCTAGTGACAAAGTTTTCTTAAGTTTTGCAGAACGTGCTCTCATATTTTTCAGATGAGCTTGTTCTGTCAGCTTTTTCCTCATTAAACATTGGAGGCCATATGTTTCTGTCTGCAGAGAGCCCAAGTAACTTCTGGCACCTAGCTGTGGTGTCCAGGAAGTATTAGCTGCTGAGCAGTTTCCATACAGTTAACCAGGAGCACTGTTTACCTCCACACACCATTACAACCTGGCTAGGATTCGACTTGTGGAGATGTCCCTGCTCACCCCTTCTCAATGGAATGTGGGCTGATTCCACCTCTAATACAGGCGTTTGATTTGACTTGGGTGTATCTGGAGCAAATGGTTCTTACAGCAAGCACCTTGGTTTCCCTCAATTATCAGTCCCCTGGAAAGAATGCATTCTTCTAGAATTTTTTTCATGTGCTGATGTATTCTGAGCTTATGTATTAGGAGTTTCTATCCCAAAGCAATTTTTTCATGGGCAAAGTTAAAGTAATAAAGGCTTTAAAAAGGTAGATAAAGTGGGGGGTTGTGGGAATTAGTGGTGTTTTAAAAGCAAGCTATATTTGGTGTAAGCTGATCTCTTTATTATTGAAAAGGCAAGAGTGTATAGTCCATAGAGGGAAATACAAATCTATAATTTCATGCAGAAGTTCTTTTGAAATTCAAATGTTAATGTTTGAGTCCCGGAAACCTTTGTTAATTCCAACATTTTTATGTAACAGACGTGAGGTATAAAACTGTGGTTATAAAATGATAACAGCTATTGGCTTTTAAAGAAGGGATTATGATTTTGCAGTGTGTTCAAATTAATTAACATAAATATATCACTTTTATATGGCTGCGTGATAACTTTTGAAGAATCACAGATACCCAAATTTAATTTTTACCTTATTTTTAAATGAAGAAAGAATTTCTTGTGATCTGTGTGATGTCTGGAGGCATGTCAGTGATAATGGGGTCTGTGTGGTAACAAGAACACAGAGCTAGGTACAGTCACTTCTTCTGTCGTGAATGAAAATACTTTTTGTTTTGAAATGCCATATTTTTCTCTAATGAGACAGCAAATAGTCATGTGGTCAGGTACAGGTATCTTTCCCTTGCTGAATTTACTGCTCTTAACCTTTTAATTGCAGATAATATACAAAGCAAGCTAATTGAGGGAAGCAAGCTTGTTGAGGGAAGAAGCAGTAGGAAAGAGAAGTGTAAATATTCTCCTGAAGAAGCACATGAGATCACGGTGACAGGAGGAATGAAAGGACCTGGGAAAAGTCTCTAGGTGATACGTGCTGTTGTGCAGTTTGTGATATGGAACAGCTCAGAAGAAGCCTTCACTGTTGAAATATTCAAGTCCTGTTTGCAGATAATGGAACTGTTTCTGAAGGGGTCTGTATATGTATGGGGCTGTCTTTATAGGTAGTAAACTGAGATGGGTTCTATCAGGAACAACCACAGATACCTACTTCTAGTCTATCTGGGGCTTAGGAATCCATTAGTCATCAAGAAAAAAAACATTCTGATCGACACTTTCTGATAACACAGTACCAGAAATGTCCAAAAGCTAGATCCTCAGCTGTTCTGAACTGACAGGGCTCCTCTGAGATTTCTTTTACTGCTAAGTATTACCAGCAGTTCCTAGTGTTATTAGTCATTAAAAAAAACCATTACTTAGCTGTCTCTGGCTGTATGTAGGGGTTGTAGTCTTGCTGTGTAAAAGATCCAGCCTTGCAAACCTCTATTCGCTTTGGCAGTACCTGCATGGATGTGTGGGGTAGCCCCTTTTACAATTCTGTGTTGAATTTCAAGCACAGCTTCTCTTGCTTTAATCCCATCAACATCATGCAAACAGCAGATCTGCCATTCCTGTGTGTAGTGGTGCTGCATACAGCCCAAACCAAATCAATGCTGTGTCTGTGCCAGAGAAAAATCTCCATCTCAAGTTTTAAGTGCTCTGCTTTTTCTTAATTATTTCTAGAATTAGTCCTGAAGATCATTTTTTGTAGTTAGTTTATGTGATTGTCAGATCTGTTTCTTGACTCAAACATCTTCTTCTATCACCAGTTGCTTAGAGGTGTTGAAAAGCACTATGTACTCATAGAAGTCATTGAGAGATGTCTGGGGATCCAAAGCTTGTGGCATTGCATTTCAGCCAGTAGAGAAACATACATTTCAGTGTAGTAAGAATATATACCAAGCTGCTGCCCACTGTCACATTATGGACTATCCATGCATAGAAGCAGCAGCTGATAATCTTCCTGCTGGTAGGTTCTTTTCAGAAGTGGTGAACTGAGAGAAGGTAGTCAGTGACAGCACACTGAATAAATAGCAGCTCCAGAAACTCCCTGAAAAATAAAGTTTGGGTCACAAACTTTATGGGTTTGGGTCACAAACTGAGCAATGTGACTGGAAAGTAAAAGTCTTGGCGAAATAGTTCATTGTCTTACCATGCCCTCATGTCGCCATAATATGTTCACAATGCCATTGAGATACTCAAGACCTGAGTCCTAGCATTTTATGATTTTGAGATTTCTGCACTTGGTATAAATCCTGCCAACTTCTGCAAGTCCAGTTTTCTGTGAGCTAGAAATTCTTGTGTGTCCCTTTGGATATAAGCATTGTTGGTAGGTCAGCAGAATTGCACAGTTTAGGAAGAACATGCGGGTCCTGACCCATAATTTTTAGGTCTGATAAACCTTTGTAGACTGTTTGTATTTTGAGTTTTGCTGTAAAGTTTGTGGTAAATAGAGCATGTTTTGACTCTGTGTGTGTGTGAACTCAGCTGTGAGGAGGAGGAAATGGGACCAGCAGCTCCTCCACCTTTTAGGTCCCTGGAGGCACTGTCAGCCAGACACTCTCCTTTGAAGGGTAGTTCTGAGGTGCCTCCTCTTTGTTCTGAGCGGAAGAGAGTAAATAAACATTGACCTGTAACTACAGCAAATTTAAAAAGAAATAAATAATCTTTTTTGGCTTGCAGGATGGATTTGTGATCCTTCCGAGTAGGGATAAGTGACCATTTTATCTTGCAGTAATGAAATATCTCAGCCCTCAAGGAATCATGCAGTATATCTCCAAAACTTCATACAAAACATGGCCATTTTGTATTTTAGAACTACTGACATACTGTTAAGCCAAGTCGAAGGAATTGAGCTGCCAAGACTTTCATGCACATTCTCTGGTCTGTCTGAACTAGCTGCTATAATTTCTGCCTGCCTCGGGCCATTTCTGTACCCAGAAGTAAACCCTCATCAACCTCACACAGAATAGTTATCCCAATGGAGAAGGAAAGCAGAGAAGCTGTTCCAGATAGGGGAGAATCCCACAGGATCAAGGGCAGCCATAATTATAGCTGTTCTGCTGGGTTGGAAGAAAGCACAGGAACAACAGTGGAGGTCAGACTTCGGTTAAACATAATACTCTTTTGCCTTTGTAGTAAATGCAGTTTAGCAAACAAAAATTTTATTTGTTGGGACCAGAAACATGGCCCAGCATTCCTCAAAAATGATCAAAGGGCTGGAGCACCTTTCCTATGAAAATAGGGCAACAGAATTGGGCTTGTTCAGCTTAGAGAAGAGAAGGCTCCAGGGGGGATCCTATAGCGGCCTTCCAGTACCTGAAAGGTGCCTATAAGAAAACTGGGGAAGAACTGTTCATGAGGACATGTAGCAATAGGATGAGGAGTAATGGTTTTAAACTAGAAAAGGGGAGGTTTAGTTCGGATATTAGGAAAAAATTGCTCAATATGAGGGTGATAGATAACTGGAACAAGGTTGCCCAGAGAGGTAGTGGAGGCCCTATCCCTGGAGATATTCAAGGTCAGGCTTTATGGTACTCTGAGTGACCTGATCTAGTGAAGATGTCCCTGCTCACTGTAGGAGGGTTGGACTAGATAACCTTTAAAGGCCCCTTCCAATCTTACACATTCTATGATTCACTTTTCCTTTGTATAAAGTACTTCAAGCTTCCTTCAGGTATATGCCATGCAACTTTTTCCGGATTCTGGTAAGAATCATCCTAGTAGCAAATGCCTCAGTTGACCCTTTTTCTTAACTGAGTATATCGAAGTAGTAACAGAAATATAAGCTGCAGAGAATTAGGTAATTCCCTCTCCCCCCTGGCCCAATAACAGAAGGTCCCAACACACAAAGGGGAAATAGCCAGGTGCTCTATTATTAATGCCCTGTTGAAATAATGCTGAAGACAGATCATTGAATGGTGGGTCCTACTCATGTAGAATGAACTTTCAAGAGTATACTGAACAGCATATTAATGGCTTTCTATCACAGTGAACCACACTTATATTGCCAGTCCTACCAGAATGCCAGAACATCTGTAGGGCTAATACAGAATCCCAGCTTTAAGAGTTTGCATTTTACAATATTTTGTCTCATCCTCAAGTTGTGGCTATTTATTCTCTTATTTTACTGACATCAAGGGTATTTTTGGATTGGCATACTAAATGATAGTAAAAGCTTCGACAGGTTACAGAAAAAGTGAAATCTTATTAGTGATGCCTTGCAGGAATAATGAAAAATGTGGTGCTTTTAAAACATTTTTGTAAGTGGGTTTTCAATCCAGGGTTCCTACTGATTTCATCTTTGGAGAATAGGAGAATTAGTGGAATGGATGAACACAATTGAAGGTCCATATAGGATGATTTAACAAGCCAGTCACACCCAAATAAAATTAATTTTGATATTGCTGACTTAATAATGAAAGGCATGTAGACTGTGTGTCCTGCACCTCAATATTAACTTGCTATGCAACCTGTGATGAGGAGCTGTAGTGCTTGCATATATGAGGACATATAAGGATATATGAGGGCATATAAGGATATATGAGGACTTGCAGTGCCTGGATATATAAGGACAGGAGCATCTTCCAGGATGATGGAAATGATAGCCGCAACCCTGCTCCTCCATTCAGCTTTGGGGAGGCTGATGCTGGGGTAGTGTGTAGAGTTCTGAGTTTGTAAGTCAACATTTATTTTGTGAAGGGGAGAAAGGGCAGCAAAGAGTAGTATCAGAATAGATGACTGAATAATTTATTTTCTCCTTTATCTTGTAAGAATCAATTCAGAGCAAACCCCAGAGTTATCGTACAGCAAATTGAGTGGTGTTATAATCCAGGAAAATAGATCCTGAGTCTCTACCCTGATTCTCTGCAATCCTGTTTTCAGCTGTGAGTGATGGCACACTTGTAGCCTTTTCCTTCTCTGTGCCCATGCCTAAGGTTAGGAAAAAGAAGTGCAAGGCATGTCACCTAGCTGCTGCTGCTACTCAGGAGCTCAGGGCAGTTAGCACGTGTTGACCTGTCCTGTTCTCCCTCCTATCACAATTACTGTAGGGTAAGTAGCTCATTAGACAATTATTGCTTCCATATTAAAAAAACCCCACAAACTGAACCAAAACCTGTTTGAACTGCCTAAAAATGATGCCACTGTTTAAGTTGTAACAGCATAATACATGTTAATACATTGATCCAAATATGTTACTTTTTTGGGGGGAAGCAAAAGATTAACAAGATATACCATGTTTGGTACCATCTCTGTGTATAAGGCTGTAGAGAGGGGTTCCTTTTTCTTATGATTTAAAAATAAAATGTACATGCAATTACTTTTTGATTTGCAAATTACAAATCTGCTAAAAAAATAATAATTTTCATTAACACTATTATGTTGAAATGAACTTGTCTTCAGAGATGAATATTGATCTCATTTCCTTCCCTCTGCACCCATACAAAATGTACAGGAGTGAATTTGTGTGAACTGTGGCTTGTAAATACTCTGATATTTCTTACACAATAGTGACCACGGACATCTTGCAGTAAGGCCTGGGAAAAACGAGCTTTTCGGATTTTACTGACTAAATAGAAGTACAGTTAAAATTAAAAATAAATTTTAAAAAAAAGCATTTACCAGCTTTTTATCTAAAAAATCTAATCAGACTTGCAGACGGGTTTCCAATTTTCTTCAGATTGACAGAAAAATATATTTCAGTTGCAGTTATTGTGTGCTTTTACAATGAAGTTGTATGCAGGAAGTGCCCAAACTTGGACTCTGTGTTCTTTTCATTGTGTCTCTTTGTCTAGGGTCAGTCATGAAGAGTTTAATGCGATTTTTGTTTTGTTTTCCAGCTGAGATAAAGATCTGTTTTAAATACTACCATGGTGTTAGTGGAGCCCTCCGAGCTACTACTCCATGTATCACTGTGAAAAACCCTGCTGTGATGGTAAGTTTAGTCTCTTTGTTCATTGTACTTTTATAAGGTGATAATGCTAACTGTTAGACAAACCTATTTGTAGAAGTCTTCTAGTTTTACAATTGACTGCAACTTCTCCAAAAAAATATATTGCCTGTCAAAAATTCATTCAACATGGGAAATACTTTTCTTGGTATTGTATTCTTCATGGTAAAATGACATTAAAATCACTCATTCTGAGAGTTCCAGACCTAGGTGATAACATCGTTTAGTTGTCAGATCTGACTGATAATAATGTCATTTTGCAGTTGGTATAGGAACTCCTGATATTTTACAGAGGAAAATCTGTTACAGTCAAAAAGATAGATAGCTTCTGTCTTTGATACCAATTGATGAACTACAGACTGTAAGGTAACCAGACTTTGAACCACAACAACAACAAAAATCTCAAAGTAACCCTTAAAATGTGCTGTGCTCTGTACTGTATTGTTACTGAGAAGCAGGATGATTATATTGGGTGAAGAAACCATTGGAACTTGTGACGTTTTCTTGACCTTTTATATGAGCCGCCAACATTTTTGAGATCTATTGCACAAATGGGTATCTGAATTTCTGTCCTTAGGCATGCATTTATTTACTTGGGAGCTACCTTGAAAACGTGTCTTTTGGAGTCATCTATCAGTCTTGAGGGGTTAATTCACAGAAACACAGAATCACAAGGTTGGAAAAGACCTTTGAAGATCATCAAGTCCAACCAATCCCATCCTAAGCTAAACCATATCCCTAAGTACCTCACCTACCCACATCCAGGGAAGGTGACTCAACCACCTCCCTGGGCAGCCTGTTCCAGGCCCTGACAACTCTTTGAGTGAAAAATTTTTTTCTAATGTCTAATCTGACCCTGCCCTGGCACAGCTTGAGGCCATTTCCCCTTGTCCTATCTCCTGTCACCTGGCTGAAGAGACCGTCACCCACCTCTCCACAGCCTCCCTTCGGGTAGTTGTAGGTGGTGATAAGGTCTCCCCTTAGCCTTCTCTTCTCCAGGCTGAACAGCCCCAGCTCCCTCAGCCACTCCTCATAGGATTTGCCCTCCAGCCCCTTCCCCAGCCTGGCTGCCCTTCTCTGGACTCGCTCCAGGGCCTCAATGTCCTTCTTATGGTGAGGAGCCCAGAACTGGACCCAGCACTCGAGGTGCGGCCTCACCAATGCCGAGTACAGGGGCACTATTACTTCCCTAGACCTACTGGCCACGCTATTTTTGATACAAGCCAGGATGCCATTGGTCTTCCTGGCCGCCTGGGCACACTGCTGGCTCATATTCAGCCTGTGGTCGGCTGTTGCTATTTAAATTTCTTTGCTTTGAAAGGTAGCACAGTGTCCTGGCTATTCCACATAGTTTGTGCTCCTACTAGGTATTTGTGCTAGCAGTACAGACTTCCAGTAGTAGCAAACTGTTAGTTTCCCTTGTAAGAATGATATATGACAGCTCAGATGAGACTTCTTGAAAGTATTATACTGGGTTAGTTATATGGAAGTATACCTGTTGTTATATCTTAATACCTCATGCCATTTTCATAGTTGTGGGGTTGAACTTAAGTACTGTGTAGTAGAGGGTACGTTGTTCACTTGACACTGGTCGTGTCTGTTGCTACACAAATGCTGTTTGTGGAAATGGGAAGAGAGTCATGACTGCCTTTAGCTGCAGTAAGTTACTTGGGTCCTTCTGTGGTTTTGCACTACATGGTTTGGTGGGAGCTGTTTCTGGTTTTTCTCTTATTGATGATATATCATGCTGGGCTTTTCAGTCCATCTTATTTTTAGACAAGCAACTAACATTACGTTGTGTTCCTGTGAACCAGTGGAAATGCAAGAGCTGATCTAGAAGTATCACCTTACACCACATGAGAGCACCTTTGTAGTGCTAAAATCAAACCATGTGTGCTGGGATGAAGGGTTGTGCTTGCCACAGAAAAGTTGAAATTGCTGTTCAGGTCATAGTGAAACAGGAAAAGGGTATATAGTAAAACCATGGAAGTGCTAGGGAATACTGTTACAGTTTGCTTTGTTATAGCTGAATTGTGGGCAAATCCTCATTCTATAAAATGAAGTACCAATTAGCAATGCAAACAGTATCCAGAATCAGTGATCGAGAAGAAAAATAGGGATAGAATAAGGAAAGCCTTTTTGTTGATGAATAACATTTTTAACAAGAAAACACTGCATGTTAAAATAAAGAGTACACTGAAATACATGGCATTCCTCTGGCCCTGCCTGGGTAGCATCACCATCCCAGGGGGATGCACTCCTTGTGTCTTACAGAGAGTGTGGAGTAGATGAGGGGACTCTGAACCAGCTGGAATTAACCCACTGCTTTTGATGCCCTCATAATTTTTCTACCAGCTGTCACTGTTTGTGCATCTGTACAGTCATTGGTGTTATGACGTCAGGAGTTTTGAGCACTTTGGTGAGAAACATCTTGCCCTGGGAACAGGGGTGCATCATGAAACCAGCGGTGAGGGAAAGGAGTGGGTTCTTTGCGTGGTGGCACTGTCTGGCACAGTCTGTTCCCACACAAAACCACTGAGGCCTGTGGGGATGTCAGGAATCAACGTCATTGCTGGTTTTTTATCACTTTGTATGTAACAAGCAGTTGAAGAAAGTATTACAGTTTTGCAATGGGACAAAGTCTTTGTGTTCCCTAGTTCCTGTGAAATCCCAGTGTGCTTGCTGATTGTCGTGGGAAGTATTTGAAAGCTAATTATATTAAATAGTTTAAAGCAATATAAAAAGGAAAGGTTACATTTTAATGTCAAGTGGGTTACTTGTGGCTACCACAGCTCCAGAAGCCATTTATCAGTCTAGTTCAGACTGCAAACAACTGTTAGCTGTTCAGAACTGCTTTACATGCTTCATCTACACACACAGGTGTATGTGGTTTTTATTCAGCTTATTTTTTTAATCATTCAGTAGGTCAGATGACTTTGTTCTGTCAGTAGTCTTAATCCCCAGCTCTGTGTTTGGCTGAAGCTTTTACAAGAGGCTGTGCCACCTCTTCTGCCTGGGAGTGAGTGCAGTGCTGATTCGGCATTTAGCTGGATGTACATCTCTGTCTTAAAAGACCAATTCGTCTGCTAGTTGGAAGAGATAGACATTAATACATGAGAAACTTTTAATTTTGAAGTAGTGCTTACCTGACAGAAACCAAACCTGAAAATCTGTGAAGCACAAGCTTGAAGACCACATTGGTATTTAGATACCTGATGTACTTTTTCTGTTTAAAAGGAGCTTTTGTTCATGGATCTGAAGGCTTTTGTTAGCCTTTCTTTGATCTCTCTGCTTTTTTTGTTGCACAGTAAATGATCTATTTGTGGAAAGTGACAGAAGTTACCCATGCTGTCACTGGCCAGCTGGGTGCTTTAGTATGTATTACCAATCCATATTGTTGATTTTATTGTACGAAAGGGAGACCCACAAGAAATACAATTCCCTTTTCTCCAGTTAATAGCATCTGCACACTTATTACCCTATACATGCTCTGTTTGGAAGATTCCAGTGACTGGTGTATTAGCACTGCGTGGCATAAATAATAGAAATAATAGATCTTTTCTGAGAAACAGATGTTGTAGCTTTGTCTGTCTGTGGTAATAGGTAGAAGTTGGTTGGATTCTTCCTCTGCACACAACCTTACAATTGCATTATCCTCAAGTATGTTCAAAGCAGATGAAAATTGATGTCTTTCTTTTTTTTGTCTCCTTGGAAGATGGGAGTAGAAGGCACGGATGAAGGTGCTTCTGGAGCCCAGCACTCCCGGAAGTTAGTCAGCTTTACGCTATCAGGTAAAAACCAACGCTATCCTGTGCTTTACACATTACTGTTACCCAAAAAAAAAATGTTGTTTTAAATATCTTCAAAGATAGAACACTTTTCTTCATTAGCCTCTGTAGGAGCACACTCTAGTGGCTTGAAAGATGACGTTTCTTTAGAACTCCTGTGTGTTGAAAGCACGCCAGAATCATGAATCTCTAGGAGTGAAAGAAGTGGGTTTGATGGATCCCAGCATGAAAAAATTTGGAGGAATTTCCATTTTACGGAAGCGACAGTTCCTCTCAGATTGAAGAGCGGAAACCTTAGCCTCTAAATAAAATACAAGCAGGTTCCATCACTTTGAATTAGTAAAAAAACAATGACTGCAAAGGGTTTAGAAAGGAGAAAAAAATATATCTTTACTTGTAACAGACCTAAGCTGTTGCTGCCAGCTTCACTTGTTTTGATCAGGTCATTATTCTATGGGAAGTCTTGATTGATGCTAAAACATACTCAGTTTGAGCAAAGACAGAAATCATTTGCTGCTGAACCTTGAAGAACTGAAAATGAGACACATTTAGAGATTGTAAGGGTAGAGCAGAAAAACAGGTCTGCTTTTTGAAATGGTCTTGCAGCAGTTACCTGGAAAAGAGCTGAGAGGTTGTATAGACTCATACAGAGTATTATAAAAATAATTGATTTGTGAATTCTGGAAAACCTATAGTGTTTAATGGAAGGTTATGACTCTAAATTAATTTTGAAAGATATATTGGCTGTTAGGTCTATCAGGGAATTTCCCAGAATGTTTTTTTGTTGCTCTTTAGCATGCAAAAAATTGTCACTTCACAAAAAAACCCTCTTTCTTTTTGTTCTTGTTGAAGCTTGGGCTATCATTGGAGTCCCTTGTCATGAGAATATGCACATGAGGAAATTATTATTTATTGTTGCACGTATCAAGGGCTGCAGTATTGGGGTTTCCCTAGGAGGAAGGAAGCATTTTCAGAAAACTTTATGTCCTTTTATGTGAGAGAACCTAACATCTTCTTCTAAGTTGGGAGAAAGTATACGTGAGCAAACTTGATAATGAATATCTGAAGTTATGGTTAGCAAAGTCTCCATGTTGGGAAAGTGTGAGTTCACTACATCAACTTCTCTACAGTTTTGGTTTTTTTACCTTAGCTACTTACTCTTCCCCAGAAACAGCAAGTACTGTATGATAGGTTTTTTGCGGTTTTTTGGTTTTCCTTTTGAAAAGTGGAAATACCTTACACACCGAGAAAAAGATTTGCAGGTGAGTTACAAGCTCATGCTTCTTGTTCTGCAAGTGACTGGATGCTGAAATGTAAATGATGATGTTGCTAACTTTCCTTCCTATATTCTCTAGGGAACACACTTGACTGCTTTAACTGTACACTGGATCCAGTTAACATAGGAGTAATTTTAACTTGCTTTATTTAGTAGTTTTAGGTGGATTGATTTCCTGTGTAATATTTTAGGAATGCATCACTATGTGAACTAACTTTAATTTCCTCAGTTTCTTTTTCCATCCTTCTTGTTCGGTTTTTCAGATATTAGAGCAGTTGGACTTAAAAAAGGCATGTTCTTCAACCCTGATCCTTATCTAAAGATGTCCATTCAGCCAGGCAAGAAAAGTACGTTTCCTACATTTGCTCATCATGGCCAGGAAAGAAGGTCAACTATCATCAGTAACACAACTAATCCTGTTTGGCACAGAGAGGTAATGTTCCCTTTTGAGAGCTGTCTGCCAGCTGATGCGTTGTACCAGGCTTGTGTTTCCTCTTTATGCCTTGGTCCTTGCTCTCTGAAGGCTGTGAGCTTATTTTGTAGTTAGTTATTTAAACTGACATAGAAATTGTAGTAATTTTAGGAACCCTGTTGTTGGATAGAAACAGCTATCATCTGCAAATTTAAGCTGCACTGCTGTGAGGTTTTCATTCCCTTCTCTGCTAACGAGAGTTGAACTCACTCAACAGCCCTGTAGATGTCTTGAAATTGCAAAAATAAATTAATGAATATGGATTATACGTTGTGAGGAGACTCTTTAGGCAAAGGTGCAGTAAGGGAGCATTTATGTTCAGTGATTGCAAGGGCTGTTCGTTTGGAAATGATACTGTCATTGCGCATAGCGGGTGGCAGACTCTCCGTTCCTCCAGGCACAGCGGATGTACTTTAGTATAGCCTCTGTATGCACTGCTGTAGGAAGGAAACGCAGGGAGGCATTAGAGCACCACTCAGCAAGGGCAGAGGAGGGAAGAAGTTTGTCAAATGCCAGTTTCCCAGATGTGTTCATACTGGGTAAGCTGAGCACGTCTCAGGGAAGGAATTCGGTCCCGTTACTGGCCCAGAAGAGGCAGACTGTGCTTTCAAAGGTAAATGTTTACATGGGAAACAAGGTGCAAACACTGACACAAATGCATTACCCTTTTGGGACCAGTGAGCAGCATTCTAGATCTGCACCTGGTTTGTGATGAGCAGATGCCTGTACTACGTTTTATGGATGCTAATGTGTTCTTTAGGAAGATTAGAAAATTGAGTGAGGCTTGGAAAATGTTCTCACAAATCATAACCAAACCAACCAAGCTCTGGGTCTAAACAAGCAGGAAATCAGAACAGAGCAGGGCCAGCATTAGCTCTGCTCTGGGGTGCTTGGTTGTGGGAAAGGCTATAGATGTGTGGAAGTATTAAAATTTAAAAAAAAAAAAAAGTCTAAATTGATTTTTCATTTTCTGCCCATCCATCTATCCAATAGACAGAAATCTGCTTTTTTCCCTTTTTTTCTCTTCCACTTCTCCTTGGCTGTGAAGCTTATCAGGAAAGTGATAATGCGCATTATGCCAGCTTGCTTTAAGTGCCATATCTTCCCTGTAGCAATGCTCTGACCACAGCAGCTTATGATCCCATTACATATACTGTTCTAGTGGTGCAGAATTGATCCTGTTTTGCATCTACTCCGTTCTGCAAAATAATCTGTGATCTTATAGCAAGCTGAGAGTGACAAATTTTTAAATTCTGTTTATCACACAAACCCGGCTCCAACAGTTGCCCAGCACGAGACAGTGGTTTTATTCCTGACCCAATTTAAGTGCTGGTTTTGAGTATATTTAGGTGGTATCTACAGCTGAACTGGAGAGTTGTACCTTCTTTTGTTCCTTGTTCAGTGTATCTTTAACTCTCTAGCCAGATGTGTATTAGGCATTGTACTCCAGTTGCAATTTGCTCAGAGATCTTAAAGATGGCAGATAGTAAAAGTATAATCAGATGACCTCAGCTTTTCCAAATAGGTTACACTATTCTCTTCTGTTTGCTTATTTGAAATATCATCTGGTAGAAAAATAAAAATCTTTGGTTCCTAATGGAAGTTGTTACCACACTGTGTGTATGAGTGTGTGTCTGCCACCGTGCCCACCCGTATATTTGCCCTATGCCACTTTTGAGTCTTTTGACTGTCTTCAGGCAGACTTGACAAAGATTTCAGAATTTAAGTATTTATAAACTGCATGAAAATTGATGCTTGGCTGAAGAGAATAATTGTGAATAGTGTTCCCTTGTAGGAAAAGGTGGATCAATGATCTTACCAGCCATCAAGAAATCTTTTATAAATGAGCACCATGTTGTTTAAAGGCCCCGAGTCTAGAAAAAAAGCTTCTGCTGGAGCTTGCTGAGAAGATTCATGAAGTTTGGGGCAAACTTTCCTCCTTTGGTTACAGTGCACCTGAAAATACTGTGTATGTGTTGCCCTTTTGAGTTCTGGAAGGGAAGTTCACTAAGCACAGCCTAGAGTGAGACGCTTCCCTCCTTCCTCCTGCATTGACCTGGCTTACTCTTCTTTAGTCTGATAGAGTACAGCGAGGATTCCTTCTCTTTATGCTTTCTGCTATGCAAGTTGAAGCGAGCACTAAGATACATTGCTTTCTCCTTTCTGACATAGACTGTGAAAGTGCTTTTATGCTCTAGTTTCTTACTGAGCAATTATTTTCAAGGACCAGTAAAAGGATATGGGCTTCCTGAGAGGTGAGGTGCACATGCAAAAAATCCAGTATATAATAAATGATGTTGACATTATTTTGCCACATGGATACTGATGTTACCAATCATTGCTTTTGGAGTTCACTGCATGCTAGTAGTAATTATATACATACTACCTGAATAAAGGTATATTGATATGGTGTCAAATATGTTCTTTCCTTCCAGAAATATTCTTTTGTTGCACTTCTAACAGATGTCCTGGAAATTGAGGTTAAAGACAAATTTGCCAAGAGTCGTCCGATCATCAAGCGCTTTCTTGGGAAGTTAACCATACCAGTTCAGAGACTGTTGGAGAGACATGCAATTGGGTAAATTAATACATTCTGAAGGCTAACTTCTGTTGATCAGTTACACTCAGCATCTAGGATAATGGTGTGGAGAAGCCTTTCTGGCTTACTGGAACAGACCAGTAAATTTCTTCTGCATCTGTAGTAAGAAACTTAGTGGGAATTTTAATAGCCTGACTGAAATATGTCCGTGTTTCCAACCCTGTTCTGAATGCATATACTCATGTTTGTGTAAGTGTTGACTATAATTGATTTCCAGCTTAGTTTCTGTACACAAAAAAATACTGTCCCTGCAAAAAATGCTAGCTTCTGGCTAGCTAGTCAAGAAGCAAAGCATTATCACAATACTACATGATGGTGTGCAAATTTTTTAGAAGAAGCAGATTTTGTTCTCTTCTTTTTTAGGAGTTCAAGTATTTTTGTAAGTTTAATAATGAGAGATTTAATATCTGTTCAGCTAATTGCCCAGAACTGCAAAGCTGCTAAGTGGTGGTTATACTACACAGTTGAAATTGCCTTTTGCTATGAATAGCATACCAATGGGACTCAAAATTCACCTGTTTTGCTATTTTTAGAAATTTCTGTTCATTTTTTGGTAGCTACCTGTTCTTGTATAAAGATGCAAATCACTTAAAAACTTTGAAGATATTTTATACTTCATGGTGGTTGCTGGAGGGGACCATGGTATAGTCAAGTGAATAATCCAGTGGGGCTTTCGTATAGCCAGTGTTCATTGAGAAGAGCACAAGATCTGGTCATGAGGTCTGTGAAGCCAGTGGCTGGAGGTCTGCAAGAGATGCAGCAGTGTGTGCAAAAACACAATTTTACATTTAAGACAGAGCAGTAATTGTAGACTATATTATTTAACATCTTTATACATTTATGTGCTATATCTGTCAAATTAGAAAGAATAATTCCTTGAAAGAAAATGAGAGGAGCTGAATTATTCAAGTGTGTTTTGCATAGGACCTGACTCAAAATCTGCTGAGGTTAATGTGTCTCCATTAACTTTAAAAGGCCACTTGATGAGTCTCACAAAGAATGATGGTGAAATAAATGCATATGTTCTTCCCTGAAAGTTTAAGGGCATGGCAGGATCATCAGGCTTTTGTACACAAAGCAGGATATAAATGACTGACCTCCTCTTTCACAGATATTCCCATCAAAGTAACAAGTTGCATAAATGGAGAAAATCAAATTCAAATTGAAAACAGTTTTCAGCTTTAAGTTTCCAAAGTGGTGGTTACACTGGTAAGTAAAGTAAGAATAAAATTGTAAGGGTAGCCTAAAATTTTCATGATGTCTTCTGATAGAGAATGTATTAAAAAAAAAAAAAAGCCTGCCAATTTCTTTTTCTTTTGTATCCAGAAGCAGTTCAGATGTATGCATGATCTTTTTAAAGAAATGCTTCATCTCTGAGTTCCAACAAATTGCATTAAGCTGAACCAACAGCTTTTTCTAATAAATTTGCACACTGCTACACACTTAAAAATCACACTGTGATACAGACTGGTTTTAAAATCTAGTTCAGGGTGTTCTTTTCCATGCTAATCCCCCAAAATGTTTTTTTCTATTAGTGCTGTGAAGTCTGTAAATTACCCATTTACTGTCTTTATCAGTTCTTGTCAATTTTTTTTTAAACCAGTATTCTGGAAGACTTTTCCTGTTTGTTGAGTTGGGTTTTTTGTTTTGTTTGGGGTTTCTTTGTTTTTGGTTATGGATTGTGTTGGGGTTTTTTTCCTCTTCATACTGCATTTCTGCATATTTGATACGCTGAAACTTTAGGAAAGGAAGGGCTGTATAATAAATATGTAACAAAACTATAAGTATTGATTTTGATTTTGACATACTGCTGTTAGAACTGACATCAAATGGGTCTTTCTGATTTTTTTGCCTCTGTGTGTGTAAATTATTTGTCAATTTACAGCTTTTGCATGGCAATCAGTTATCAGAGTTCCTTTTTCTTAGGCATTGTAAAGGCAGGCAATGTTTTATCAGAAGATTTGCAAAGGAAAGGAGTGCTTAATATAGATGTGAAGTAGAATTGTATGATCAACTGCTAATTCTCTTTTATTTTGGTTTTGGTCAAGCACGTAAAGCATTCTCACTTCCCAATCTTAATAAATGAGAAGGTGAAATCCAGAACCAGCCATTTTTAGATAGCCTGCACTAACTCTGCACAGCTTTTAGTTGTCTGCATAGCTCATAAGTTTGTGTGACAAAATAGCCAAATAGTTATTTGGCCATTTCATGGAAAGTATGATAAAGGAGTATGAGAATAATCTGGTATTGATTCAGGGGAATACAGAGCAGACATGTGGCTTCCTCTAATCTCAATTAGAATAATTTATGCAAAAATGTGAAATCTCAAATGTCTGGGGGACACCCCAGGTCTAGCTGAGAGCTGTGATTGGAATACAGAGCGACGACTCTGTTACACATCCTGGAGACACTACTGTAATAATCTGGTGTACTGTGGCCCATGGAGCAACGTGGGGAGGCTGCTTTGCCTTACGTGGTCCACTCGGTATTTCTTTTGCTAAAAGTCCATGTTGGATGTAAATGCTACAGCTTATTTCTGTAATGTCCTTGCTATCGTTTCAGTCTCTTGTATCGCAGTAGGAATGCTTCCAGTAAGGGAGAGGTGTTTATATTGGCATAAATTTATTTGCTTCAGTAGTGATGACTTCTTACGGAGGTCTTCAGCAGCCACCTCCTTTCCCTTCAGCTGTCCCAGCTGTGCCTGGGGGGCTGGGCTGTGAATCCTGGCTGTGTGTATAGCCTAGAATCTGATCCTAGGTCTCAAGCTGATACAAATGCTTAAGCAAATGTGAGTCACACTGAATTCAGGAACCCTTAAGAATGTATTTGAAGTTAAATCCCAGCATTAATAGCTTTTCTAAATAGTAGTGCAGAAATGCTTTATTAAATGAGAACTAAAACTTCTCTCTTCCAGATAGAAGAAACTCTCTGGACATTTTATATATAGTTAAAACCACCAGGGGGCAGGAGGTTTTAAAAGATGAAAGGTTGTTAATTATAAAACCTATTTTGGGATGGGGTAAGGAGGCAGTTTGGTGAAAATGGATTTTTCACTTTTTGATTTTGATAGGACTTGAGATTTAGGGAATGTATAAAAGTGGCTTGGATGCAGTCTTTTTTTTTTAAATGTTCAAAATTAGTCAGTTTTATCTGTTTACTAAAGATATTTTACACCATTGTTGGTGTTTGTGCTTTTCCATACAAGCTAGAGTATGTGGCTGACTTGAAGGTTCTAATAGAAATTGTATTCTGTCACACTGACTCTTAACTGGTGAAAGCCTCTGATGCAAAATACTGGAAAAATAAACCAACTTAAAATTGTAAAAAAAACCCCAAAAAAACTACCCAGTATCTTCATGTTTTTTGCAGAGACCAGATTCTCAGCTATAATCTTGGCAGAAGGCTCCCAGCTGATCATGTAAGTGGGTACCTCCAATTCAAAGTGGAAATCACATCTTCTGTTCATGAAGGTGAGAATTTGGTGGTAATCTGGATCTTCAGATAGTTGTATGGAGACTATGTCTTTGCATTTCTAATTCTAGGATTTTCTGTGATAATATACTTTCTAATTTGTGTACAGGGCCTCTACTATACATTCTTATATTTAGATTCAAAGTTTAGATGTGTCAGGTACTGCTTTGGAGATGGTCATTCTGAAACAACACTTATCATATTGTTTTCCTATTTTGTTAGATTTTTAATGAATCTGATTGAGTTTCATTTTATGGGAGAGATTTGGTAATCAAATTCATCGTTTTGATTTATTCTATAACAGCTTTGCCTGAGACAAGCGGTTGCAAGTAGGATTCCCTCTGTGCTCTCCTTCCCTGCTAGTGTACATGCAGATCACTCTGTCTTACCCTTTTACAGGACAATGTCATGCTTAGATCCAAGAATATCTATTATGGTCATGAAAATAGATGCTTCCATTAGGTACTTACATTTCCCTTTTTTCCTGTTCTGAAGGTAATTAGCAAAACATGGCTGGTACATTTACATGTTTATTGCATCATATGTGTCTATTTACAAGTTTATGATCTTAGATTCTCCTTCATTATACTTGTATAATCTCTTTGGTAGTGAGATACTGCTCTTTTAACCTGATACAAACTTTTTTTTTTATTGTAGCCTTGTAGTCCTGTATCTCATTATTATCTTTGCTCTGTCACCATTTAAAAAAAAAAAAAGTTTGTCTTCAGTCCTGTTTGTTGCCAGGCACTGTTGCCAGGCTTGATTTTTAATTTTTTTTTGCCAGTGTTTACAGACACATCTGAATTATTCAGCTCCCATGTTGGGGACTCCCCAATTCCCATGTGGGGAGTTACCATCGTATCTCTCAGATGAGACTGCTTATTTTTATTCCCCTTTTACGTGGATTACCACAGTACACCTAATGTCTCATGAACTTTACTTAAGTAGATTCCCATTCTTTACAGTGGATAAGTCCTCTAAATTAACTCCACAGAAATGTTGTGTGTATGAGTTGATATCTATACACAATCCGTGATTCCCCGTGTGATCTCAGATGCTGGTTTGTGTTCTGCTAAGGGTGTAATGACAACTGGTGTCAGTGACTGGCTTTGTGTAAATCCCACTTTTGGATATGAGAGACACGCTGTGGAAACCTGTTTCCTTGGTTGTGAGGCTGGTTTTATTAACAGCTTGGTAAGATGCTTGGCAGTCTGTCTTCTGAAAGCAAAGTGAGAGGCTTTTAAAATCATACTTCACATCCCTTAAATTTTCTGTCTCCTACAAAACAATACAGACATACAGAAAAACACCCATACTTGCTGGTACAGTGCTGTAGATACCTCTGTTGCTTTAAGTGTATTTTTCCCCTTAGTTGATTGAAATCAGGAAACATCTTGAAAGATGTGTATTTTTATTTTGCTTCTGTGATGCAAAGCAGATGAACTGTCTGCTACTGCGTTGTGTTTCACATACAGTCTTTCTGTCTCTGCAGATGCTTCACCAGAAACAGTTGGCACTTTGCTAGGGGTGAACTCTGTAAATGGTGACTTGGGGAGCCCCTCTGATGATGAGGACATGCCAGCAGGACATCATGATACATCCACACTGTGTTCCAATGGTCCAGTCCTCGAGGAATCCTCTGGAGAAGTAGTCCTGAGACACCCTTTAAGGACTAGTACAACTCTGGAAACAGACCAGGATGACTTGACCTCTGGTGCTTCGAGATCATCACCTAGTAGAGGTCGCCAGGACTCACTAAATGACTATCTGGATGCAATAGAACACAACAATCATCCCAGACCTGGGATGTCTACCTGTGGTGAGCGTCCACGTGGAGCCTCCCCAAAACTGAGGAGTAGCTTTCCTACTGACACAAGACTTAATGCTATGCTTCACATTGACTCAGATGAAGAGGAGCATGAACTACATCAAGACTTGGGTTTTCCATCTTCCTTGGAAGATGGTGGTGGTTTAGTAATGTTTAATGGTGCTACAAGAAATGCTGAAAGAAATGGCTTAAGTTACTCATCAGATCAGGTAATGCAAGGGCCTGCAGAGAATGAAAATGTTTCAGCCTCTGAAGCTCCTTTGCCGTCAACTGATGACCAGCAAGAGACTCTCCCAGAGCTTCCACTGTCACAGTTAGCAGGAGATGAAAGCCTGCAAGGTTCTCAAAGTGAAGCACCAGCAGACCAGGCTGGCACTGAGTCATGTGCCGCTCAGGAGGCAGAGCAGCCTCCTAGCAGTGTGGACACAGGAGCTGCGGATGCTGCTGCTGGGAGCAGAAGGGGCGTTAGTGAAACGGAATCCACTGACCAAGGGTCTGAACCTTCCCAGATATCATCAGAAACTGAGCAGAGTGACCCTGCTCGCACCGAAAGCGTCAGTGAGGCTAGTACCCGGCCAGAAGGGGAGAGTGACGTGGAAGGGGCAGACAGCTCTTGCAATGAAAGCGCGACTGTACGACGTTCCTCGGTTGAAATGCGGTGTTCTTCTTTTGAAAGTGCCAGGTTTCCTGAGGCTCCAGCCTTTTCTCCTCAGGAGGAGGAAGAGGGAGCTTGTGCCACTGATGCACCTAGAATTGAGCCAGGTGCTGAACCACAGGACTCTGCAAGTACTTCTGGGTCTCTACCTGTGGTACAGTTACCACGGGAGGAAGTACAGGAGGCTGAGGCAGGGGAATTACAAGATCAAGAGGAAGCAGAAGAAATCTGGCAAAGAAGAATAAGTCTACAGGCAGCAGCTGCCAATAGCCAGTCCCAGGATGAAGAAACTGAAGGAGCCCAAGCAGCCTGTGAGGGTGCCACAGCACAGGTTGAAGGAGCTACTGGAGGTAATAATTGCAGGAGGCACTTTTTGAAGTGGTCTTTCTGCAGCCAGTAAAAATTATTTAAAAAAATTAACATCTGAAGATAACAGTCTTCTAAATTTCATTCTCTTTGAAGCCTTTTTGGTTCCTTTGAGATTTATATTCTCCTTCAAGAGAATCGTGGCGTTTTGGTTTATGAAAAATTCAAAACTTAAATATCCCAGATGTTTATTTTGAAACTGGATATATTTTAATTCTTGAGAGAGTAATGGGGAGGAGGATGAAGAGGAGGAAACAATTCCACAATATTATCCTGCCTGCCAGTTAGAATCGTAAGGGGCAGGAGGGTGTGTGTGTGTGGAGAATAATCCCATAACTATGAAATGCAAACTAGAATTAATATTTGGTGGTTCTCTTTGGTATGTTTGGGGGGGGGGGAAGAAAATGTACGTGTATCTTAGCATTAAAACATATGGTAATCAAAAAGGAGGGGGGGGAAGAATTGTTTTTAGTTACACTTCAGGCTGTTTATCTTCCATTTCCCAGCCCCTTATCTGTGTACTCACATCCTAGCAGAGCTGGAATCATGGGAGGGGAGGAATGTGTTACTCAGGTTAACACTGTGAAACTCCTACCAATTGTAAAATTATTTTAACAGTTGAGAATTTTGTGTCTCAGTAAAAAATCAATGAAAGTAGAAATTGGTCCCTAACAGATTGTTTCTGAGCTCATTTTACAATAGCTTATCCGTTGTATTTCTTCAGAGATTGACGTGGATTAATCAAATGGGTGTAATCCAACTGGATTTCTGGACATGTCTTTTTTCATAGCATTTCAAAAGTGGTTTTATCCATTAATTTTCTTAATAAAAAGCTCTTTGATTTTGAAATAATAATTTTATTTATTTCAAATGCTGTCAATATTTTTTTAATAGAATTTTCTAGACGTTTGGGACTCTTTGTATTAGATGTCAGATTGCATTGTGTTTTGCAGACCAGTGTGGCTGCAGCAACGGAGGTCAACAGTTTCACCTCTCGTTCTTAGAGCAAGTTTCTGTGGTGACCAGGTGGATCTTTGTCCTTGTCCCTTGCTGGGATATGGCTCTAGCACACGCTGTTGTTTCTGTGCCCTGGATTCCACTGGTCACAGGTGGATGTGTCACATCCCACTAGGTGACGTTTTCAGCACTGGGACAGCAGCACATCTCAAAGAAATCACTCAGAACTGCAAACAAAACTATGACAGTCCCCCAAAACACAAGACTATTAGATATATCCTAAAATACCATAGTTATGTAGATGTTTTAGCATTTCTTTTTCACTTTAGATGCAACTGTAGGGCTTCCACACTTTGACAGAAAACAAAATAATTTGTGGGTGTTTTTATTCCAGGTTCCCAAGCCAATGGCCACCAGCCCTTGAGGTCACTACCTTCGGTTCGTCAGGATGTTAGCCGGTACCAGAGAGTGGATGAGGCTCTGCCACCAAGTGAGGTTCTTCATACTTTAAGCAGGGGATAGGCTGTCTGGATCTCATTACTGAGATCTCATTAAATTTCTCTTTCAAATGTGAGAACTGAGAATGAACAGCTGAGAAGCTCTAAGTGAGGCATGGTGATGATGAAGTCTAGTGCCGTTTTGTAAGGGGCATTGTGCTTAGTCTGCAAACTATCAAGGTGTGTTATGATAATTATACCTACTATATACAGACTTGCTAAGTGACGTGTGCAGAGAAGTAGGAAGGCACAGTGCTGCCTCTTCAGCATACAGTGCATATGGGTGGGGGAATGAGGTGATATGCGATATGACACCTGTGGAGTGAAAGATGTCAAGCACTCCGAAATCTCTGAATGCTTCCTGTATGGTGATGATTTACAAAGAAATATATAACAATTTTAATCTCTGTGATTGTGAGAAAGGTGTCTGTGTTTTCTTTGCATTTTTGAGGCAGTGTGAAGACTTTTTGAATTAAAATAAACGTGGGCATTAAGCAACAGTTAAATAAAGGTAAATCAACAGATAAATTTTAACTTCTCTAATCATAGAGTCAGAACAGTTTGGCTTGGAAGAGACCTAAAAGGTCACCTAGTTCCAGCCCCTGCCATGGGCAGAGACACTTTCCACAAGCCTAAGTTACCCAGAGCCCCATCCAACCTGGCCTTGAACGTTGCCAGAGAGGGGGCAGCCACAGTTTCTCTGGGCAACCAATTCCAGTATCTCACTACCACCAGAGAGAAGAGATTTTTCTAAATCTACCCGCCATCAGTTTAAAACCATGATCCCTCATCCCATCACCCAATGCCCTTGTAAACAGTCCCTCTGCAGCTTTCCTGTAGCCACTTTTAGGTACTGGAAAGTTGCATTGAGGTGTCCCTGGAGCCTTCTGTTCTCCAGGCTGAACAACTGCAACTTTCTTAGCCTGTCTTCATAGGACAGGTGCTCCAGCTCTCTGATCATCTCTGTGGCCCTCCCCTGGACTCGCTCGAAAAGGTCTGTGTCTTCCTTATGTTGGGGGCTCCAGAGCTGGATGCAGTGCTCCAGGTGGGGTCTCATGAGAGTAGAATAAAGGGGGAGCTTCACCTTCCTTGAACTACTGGTCATGCTTCATTGCATATGACATGCATGTAAAAAAATACCTTGCTCCCAACTGGTTTTAGTCATGCGTGGGCATGCATATTGACATGCCTATTTACAATCAAAGCCCAATGCAATTTTTGTGTAGATAATTCACTTGCTAATGTGAATGAAATCTTAAATACTAATTGCCTAGATGCAGTTTTTCTCTCTAAACTCCTTTTTTCAGATATGTAACAGTTTAATATATTGATAGTGAAAAATTAGGGAAAACCTCTATAATAGGATTTTGAACGATAAACTGTAATTTCTTTGTAATTTAGGTTGTATTTTACTTGTTCTTTCACCAGAATCTGAAACTAAGAAAAAAGTTTAGGTTTATTTCTTTCAACTGCATGTAGGTTAAGTTAAAGAACAAAAGAATTAAAATATTTATTTAGTGTTTCTGCCTATAAAATGCAACATTGTGTTCCTATTCTACATTCTTAGGGAAAAGTCAATGAATAAACTTGACCACACAACCTTGATGAGTTAGTTTTGCAATTCAGCAAGCTAAGTTATTTGTAAGACATTTGACTAACAGTGATTTGGCTATCAGAAGATATCCTTGTCTGTCACAACACTGATGCAGGTGCATCCCATTGCTCGAGTGTTTAAACTTCTGTATTTAAAATTGAATGGAGGCAAAAAAGCTTTTCTTCAAGATCACATTAAAGAAATGGTGTTTGCATGTCAGAATTGGACAGACAGTCACCACAAGGCAAATTGCAGCTATTACATAGTGGTTTAGGGTCTGACATTTAAGCAGAATAATGAATTCACAAATATAAACACTTTTGCTTTTGTTTTGGTGGGTTTTTGTGGGTTGGTTTGTTTGTTTTCTCCCTAGTGAACTCTGTCCTTCTCAGAGTACTTCCATGTTTTATTTTGTGTTTAAACTCTGGTTAACAATTTTGAGTATTTTTATTTCATCAGAAGATAGCGGGGTTTTTTTTAAATGGGACCTTTACACAGGGACATATGTTTTAATAATTTATTTTAAAGAAAAATCAAAACCCTTTTCAGAGAAAATGGAAATGTTTCATTTTGCTTTTTTGAGAGATAAATGAAATTAACTTTCACGTCTTGTATTTTGAATAGCAAATACAGTGATTACGCCATGCGTTTTGCATTGATGTTATTTTGTTTATTTTTAAACTTTTATTTTGCATTTACAGTACAATACAAAATTTTGAATTTTTTTTCTCCTGAAATTGAAATCTGTTCCTTAAGCAGCTCTCTCTGTTCCTATCCTCTTCTGCTGCTTTTTCTTCCTCTGAGATTACTTTCCTACACAGCTCTTGTTCGCACTACAAATGCCTTCAAGACTAATAGGCTGCTTTGGCGGTGCATCCTAAAGATGGAAGAGTAGACAGCTGAAACACACAGCTGTCGTGCAGAGATGACACAATGAGTTTATCTGAAAACCTGCCTTTCCTCCCTCTTTGTGAGTCAACTCAGGCCCTACAGTGTAATGCAGCGAGCCACTTGACTGCCTCCAAGAGTTGACAGGAGTCATAGTGTGCATCCACTAGCACAGCCTGGGGTTCAAAGACTTGTCAGTATTAAACACTTTACAGTAGATTTTAGTTCTCCTTCTCTGCTGTCAAGACGTTTTAATGCCCTTTCCTCACGGAGCAGTGGTCATTTAGGATTGGTTGCTTGCCAGTGTTTTTTAAAATGTTGCTGCAGTGACTGATGTTTCCACCTAGGCTTGTGATGTAGTATGTATTTTCTGGAAACCTGAGCTCTCAAAGACTGTTTTTCAACTGACGTGTGAAATGGTTTGCATGTTTTCTGCAGTTGCTAGTGCCCAGGAATAAGGAATGCCTGTTTCTGTATATGAAATATCTTCTTCCTATGTGGCCTCTAAGCCGTGACTAGTGTCTTGTTATCTTGTCCGTTTTAGAACCAGTTATTAAGCAGACAGTGTTTCTGTCCCCAAAATCTTATGAACTAAGACCAGGGTGTTGTGATGCACCTAGTTTCTGCTGAGCAATGAGAAGCCACGCATGGCTGAGGCAAGGTCCCAGCACGTTCATCTCTGTTCTCCTGGTGTGTCTCCACAATCCAGACTTTCAACACTGTCTATCATGTGCATTGCAGAATAGCACAGCATTATAGTTGCCTCTCACACAAGAGGTTGAATTTGCTGTTGTATTTGCAGAATTGGTAATTCTGGGACATGTGTTTAGTAGTACATGATGGAATTTGATTCCTAAAATTGGTCATCTTTTCTGGTAGTTCTGCTTGCCTTTATGATAGGTACATGTAAACCCAGGGAGAGCACTGACATGTATTTTATTACTGCTACTATTAGCTGGGGAAAAACAATGACAAGTGTCAAGCTTTGCAAGGTTTTTGGCAGTTATCCATTGGCCATTTACACTGGAATAAGCCTCAGAGACTGGGTCTTGAATTAATTCAGTCCAAGAGAATTACACCAAGTATCCTGATAAGTTTGTTTATTTTTCTAGGACAATTAATGGTTAGTGGGAAATAGAATCTATAAAAGAATAGAAATATTAGGTACGGATTCCACAGAACCCTAACAGTGGAGGATTTGATTTATGAGATAAAATAGGGAAAAGCCATGTCTCTTAACACTTTGGTAAGAAAGTTCTGTGCTGGATTTATCCTGTAAGAGAGATATGTATTGTCACAGTAGATTGGGTTACAAAAATGACAAACCTAAAATAAAGAGGTAAGTAAATTACAATCCCTCCATAGTTTACTTTTTGTTGTTGTTGCTACTTAGACTGGGAGGCTCGAATTGACAGCCATGGACGGATTTTTTATGTGGACCACGTGAACAGGACGACAACATGGCAGCGACCCACAGCCCCCCCAGCCCCACAGATTCTCCAGAGGTCAAATTCCATACAACAAATGGAACAGCTGAATCGCCGGTAAGAATTGCCCTTGTTGTGTGCTTGCAAAACTGCATTCACCATTGTAAGACTGAGCATGAAGGCAGGGTCGCAGTTGCTACCGCAGCTGGCCGTCATGTGGCTGTCCCTTTTCATTTCCGTGTGGGCTTCCAGGGCCCTTATATTCCACCTGTGCTTGTAAGCTGTGTGGTTAAAAAAAACCCAGCCTGATAACGGTTCTCAGAAATCCACAAGGCTGTTCATGCAGAAATAGGTGGTTTATGTATATTAACCTACATGGCAGAAAAGATGAGCAAGCTCCCTTAGAGCCAGAGTGGGATCATAGTTACCATATACTATATATAAAGTCCAGTTTTCTAACCCTAGGTACCAGAGCATCCGAAGAACAATGACTAATGACAGGCCTGAAGAGCATACAAACGCTGTGGATGGAGCTGGAGAAGAAACTGACTTTCACCATTCTAATGCAGGTTAAAAAAAAAAAAAATCTTTCCCCCCTCTCTAAAGGGAGCACTCAGCTCAGAAATGTTCTAATGAGAATGAGTGAAGGCAGAACCTGAAAGAAACCTTCATTTTCTGTGTGAAAATGAAGCCATTTGTTGATATTGCTGCCTAGCTTTTGAAGGTTGTAACTCAGCTTGTTCAATACACTGAGGAGATTAATGTGAGATTCAGAGCGTTTTTCTGTCAGTGCCTGACTAGGTAAAAATACAGGAAGGACATTTGCAGAGAAAAAGTATTAAGTTGTGTGGTCTGGGTTACAAATATTTTGGTTCTGCTACTGCATTTTGGAATGGTATACAGGACTAGAAAAGACTGTGCATCAGCTTCATCTTGCTGAAGATAGGTATGATGAGCTGTTCCTAAACTATACCTGGCAAATGCTGTCTAATGTGTTCTTATAATGTCTTCTCTACTTGATGGATATTCTTTAACTTTTTAAAGACAGTCTACGCATGTAATTTCTCTTATGTGATCTTAAATCCATTTCTTCCTAGTATTTCCTCATGGCTTGTGCTTTTAGGTCTCCCAAGTATCTTGTTGGCCTGCTCAGAATTATCTTCAGTTTGCAGCTCCTGAGGAATATTTCAGAGAATTCAATAAAGCTGTGATTCTCTGGAAATGTCATGTTTTATGTACAACACGCCTTGTACATTCCTGCAAACTTTTTTTCTGTTAGTTTCACACTGACCACTGCTGTTCAAGTCTCTTCTCTGCTAAAATGAGATCCAGAACGTCATGTACAGATCTTTGGGACAGATGTCTGCTTTTCATGTGGTGTTCATGTCGGTGATTATCCCAACCTGCACACAGATCTTTACGCTTTTCTGACATGTCACTGTGGTTTTGAATCTTGTCCTTGCTGACTAAGCACTGCAGCATCTCCCAGTTGGAACAAGTTCTTTCCTCCTCCTCCTGTCATTAATAGAAATAAAAAATAGGACCAAACCCAGAAAAATCTCAGTGGAACATTACTTGCTGTACATGTTTTTCAAACTTCTACATACCCCTCTCCAGGTGGTCCTGTCTGTTTCAGGTAATTTTTTACCTCAACATGATTCTAAGGCCTTATTAACATCAAAATATGTGGCCTTTACACCACCTAACTAGTAGAAAAAGACTTGGTTTGTTTGCTGTTATTTGTTCTTCAGACAGCCTCCTTATTTGCGTTTCTCTACTTTGCTGTCCCCTTGTTGCTTGAAGTAGTTTGACAGTTCATGTGTCTGAGAATAGAAAATGCGTCCACTCATCTCTAGTTTCCTTCGTCCTTTTTTTACTTATTCTTAAAAATGGATGTAATATAAATAACCACCAATGTCTCACCTAGTTTCCCAAGTGTTTCAGCATACATTTCATCAAACCCAAAGTGTTTGAAATTCTCTGATTTGCACCACAGTCTTTAACCTGCTCTTTACCTATTCTAGTTTTGGTCATCTTCGTACTACTAATTTATTAATACATTTTTAATGTTAGCTTGTTACCCATCCAGTCTCTTCTATAGTCATATGTTATGTGGCTTGACTTTAGCTCTAGGGTGCTCTTGATATTCTTTTATAATGCTTTTTTCTAAATTAATCTAAAACACAAGCAATGCCACCCTTTCTTCCAAACCATTGCAGAACTTGTCATTCAGCCAAGTGCTCCCTCTATTTTGTTCACTTCTGCCGTAGCCTCCTCCTTTTCTGTCTTTGTTCCTGTGCAGCTAGATGGTTTGTTGTGCTGTAAACAAATCAGTTCAAAGCAAACTCAGGCTCATCCCTAATTAGCAAATTCAGCTGAATAATCTTTTTAAAAATCAAATTCATAACCCGCTAAACTGCAGGAAAAACTTGCCTGAAGTCAAATTCTGGTTTCCAGATTGCCCAGATTATGACAGGAGATTTATCTGCAGCCATGCCAACAGCATCTTCCAGGGTGTGAGAAGTGATTGCTGTATCCCCAGTTTTTGTACCATTATAGAGTTGACATGCAACAGCAGTGCATGCCTGGAAGACGCTTCCAGCCCAAGTATTCAGGCAGAACTTTAGGGGTCTTTATGCTGCACTCTGGTCACACCATAGATATGCCTCATGCAGAAGGATTTGGTGGTTTTTGTTGCTTAAGCAGTGTCACTAAAAATTCTTTTTCATTTAATTTTCATTTACTTATTAACCTTCCATTTTCTGGTTTCCTCGAATGCTTAGAATAAATGCCCTTATTTCCCTCATTCCCTTTTCTGTGTAACATTTACCCATCCGTCTTTAGTCTCTTTATTCTTTTCCTCCTCCCTTTTTAATTTCTTCTTAATTTTCCCTCAGTTTAGACTCTCATAGGGTACCTCTTCTCCTTTTTCTGCCCATGGGTTGTTACTGTCTTATACCTGCAGTAGCTGCACTCTACACAATCCATGCTCATTTGTTAGGGAAGCATGAGAATACTGCAATAAATGAAAGAAAGAAACTGTGAAACGAGGAAGATGGCATGCATTCTGGACTCAAATCAGTGCAGAACCTTTCTCAATTTGCAGTTTTTCATTTATGTTGCAATATGCATCCAAATGTCCTGTTGTTTTGCAAAGATAATTGTGGGGAACGGTTTTCACATGTAGCAAATACCACTCACAATATATTTTCAGTTCCTGGTACTGTTGAAAAGTCAGTGCACTTCTGCAGTTGCTAGGAGAAGACCCAAATGTTTACTGAGAGTTGAAACTTGGAAGGTACTTCCTTTGCAACCTGGTACTTGCATAAGCTGCTTAAATATTGTATCAAGGATCAGGGCTTTGTTAAAAGCAGTGATTTATTGGGTGGTTTCTTTTTAAAGGAGCAATGAAACCTTTTTAAGTGTACAATGGCTTTTATATCCATTAGTTAACATTTAGAAATAATTTATCTGCATACAGCTACAGTATAGTAATGTAGGTGTGCCACAGGGACCTTCCTGCATCTTATATACAGTTACATGTTTAGTAACCCAAATAATTGAACGTTTTTACTGATTGCTCACCAAAAGCAATAACTAAAATTTACTAACCTGCAGCTGTAATATTTTCAGGAACCTGAGTGTTATGAAGAAATTGAGGTACACTTATGTGAAGAATACTTAATAAATCTGAAATAAATTTGAAAGTGCTTTTCTTGCTTGTGTTATTCAGGTATATATAGTTGTTTGCAGTGATGTTTTGCTAATTATTATTATTATTGTAAGTCTTTATCATTCACTTTGCCTTTAGATTTTCGAAGAGAGAATGTGCTGCCTCACTCTACCTCCAGATCCAGACTTACTTTATTGCTCCAGTCTCCCCCTGTGAAATTCCTTATCAGCCCAGAGTTCTTTACAGTGCTGCATTCTAACCCTGTGAGTATAGTGCCTAGAGCTGAGACTTTCATAAATACGTGCTTATATTGTGTACAATGGTATTACATAGTGTTAGATGCTCAGATATTGGTAGTACATGGGGAGGCTGAATAAATTCAAACACATATCATCATTCTTTGTAATTGTTGGGCTGTCAGTTATCCTAGTTGGCATTATAGGTCCTACAGGTTTTATTTTTCACTCAATTCTTCATCTTATGGTACAAAGCTCATTGATTTATTGAAGCAATAGCTTTCTTACTGTGCTTTTCAGAGGCTTAGTAGCAGTTCTAAGAATTAACGTGATGTTTACTTTTAAAGAACACTTTGCTACTTATGGGCTGATTTGTTTCCTCCAGATTGAGTGGTTTATATCAAAATATATTAGAAATCACACTGAACAAGAAAGCATCTTATATATTTCCCTTTTCTCTTTTGTCTGTTATTCGGTGATGCTTCTTATGTAGTGTTGTTCAAGGTTTCTTTTCCTTGGAGTAAAAGAATGTACAGTGTAAGCAGAAGTAAATGAATGAATAATTTGTCGTCTGCAAGCACACTTGTTAGTAATATAGTGTTTTTTTAAATTACTGCTCAGTGTTAGTTTGGTTCTGATGTATATGTATGCTTGTCTAAATAATTCTGCTTAACTTGTATAGTTTTATCTTGAATAGGGCAGAGGTAAGTAAGACCTCTGACCAGGGAGTAAAGGTGTAGGGGGCCAGAATGATTCAGGTAGCAGTACCGTGCAATAGGACGCCCTGTGTCTTGGCTTCTGTCTCTCGCTAACCCAGAGAAAGGCCTGGTTTCTGGTTGGCTGGGGTTTTTTTTGAGGGAAGGATGCTAACTATTTATTCCCCCTTTTACTTAAAGTCTTCCCTATTCCTCAGTGCTCTCCTTTTACTCTCCTATTTTAATTTTGTTACATAAATTACATATTGGCATGCAATTATAGGGTATTTTTGCAAAATCAATAGGTGGAAACAATATTTATGTAGATTTGTGATAAGTTCTACCAGCTTATGTATCTCTGCCTTGCAGGAAACCTTACGAGCTTTATTGCTGTATTTTGTGGCTGCATTTGACTTACTATTCCAAAAATAAGAGAAAAATCTATGAAATCTCTATTTCAAAGCAATTTTAATGTTATAGGATTCTTCACAGTTCCAGGGACAAGTATGGGAAATGAAATCTATAATGTATTTCATACTTTGCTGAAGTGACTCAATTATACAGAATTTTATCTTGAGCAATATAGGAAGCATCTTATACTCCTAAAACCTCAGAAGGAGGACCATTTATTGTATTGTTGGGGCTTAGTTGAGATAAGTTCTAAGGGATTATAGAAGATCACATGATTTTTTTTACAGTGGAAATGTCTTTTTGTAGCAAGAATGAATTTTATCTTTTACAAGTGTTTCCTTTTGTTGTTGGTTTTGCAGAGTGCCTACCGCATGTTTACAAATAACACGTGTTTGAAGCACATGATCACCAAAGTCCGGCGGGACACCCACCATTTTGAGCGCTACCAGCACAACCGTGATTTGGTGGGCTTCCTCAACATGTTTGCAAACAAACAGCTGGAGCTGCCGAGAGGCTGGGAAATGAAACATGACCATCAGGGCAAGGTAACCGAGGCACACGTGTGTCTGGGTGCTTGGTCTGAGATGTTGCAATGTCAGGATTCAGTTGGGGGCTTTTAACAGGAGTGTAAGGCACTTACATGTAAGTGCATGCAGTTCTCCAGATGTAAAAGGTGTGCATCCTTTTATCCTGCTTTTGCCAAAAGAAGATTGGAATTTGTTGGCTGTACTGACAAGCATTACATGAAGGGAGGAGACTGGTAAGGGTGTATTAATCAGAAAAAAAAGAAAAGTTCTAGAAAATCTGTAGTGCTTTTTTGGTTTGTTTTTTTTTTTACATTGCAATAAGTTGCTTAGATTAGCTTAGATGTTTAAAATTTCTTTTGGAAAGAATGATCTACTGTGTAAATACAGGAAGTTCAGCCAAGTTCTTTGGAATTACTTTACTATTATCTACTGAATTTTATTTAGTTATTGTTGAACTATGTTTAACTGTCAAACTTTTCCTTACGGCTTTTTTTTTTTTCTTCAGGCTTGAGCCAGCAGTGTGCCCAGGCAGCCAAAAAGGCCAATGGCATCCTGGCTTGTATCAAAACCATTGTGGCCAGTAGGTCTAGGGAAGTAATTGTGCCCCTGTACTGGGCGTCGGTGAGGCCGCACCTCGAGTGCTGGGTCCAGTTCTGGGCTCCTCACCATAAGAAGGACATTGAGGTCCTGGAGCGAGTCCAGAGAAGGGCAACCAGGCTGGGGAAGGGGCTGGAGGGCAAATCCTATGAGGAACGGCTCAGGGAGCTGGGGGTGTTTAGCTTGGAGGAGGCTGAGGGGAAACCTTATCACCACCTACAACTACCTGAACGGAGGCTGTGGAGAGGTGGGTGACGGTCTCTTCAGCCAGGTGACAGGAGATAGGACAAGGGGCAATGGCCTCAAGCTGTGCCAGGGCAGGTTTAGATTAGACATTAGAAAAAAAATTTTTACTCAAAGAGTTGTCAGGGCCTGGAACAGGCTGCCCAGGGAGGGGGTTGAGTCACCTTCCCTGGATGTGTTCAGAAAAAGGGTAGATGATGTGCTTAGGGATATGGTTTAGCTTAGGATGGGATTGGCTGGACTTGATGTTCTTTCAAGGTCATTTCCAACCTTGTGATTCTGTGATATTCTGTGAAAATCTTGAGTGGAATTCATTGGTTCATTAGCGTGCCTTTTTTGTCCTTTTTTTTCTAGTAGCTAATTTTCCTAGATGAGCCCTCTACTCAAATGTTAAGTAGGTTATGTTTTCTTCAGTTTCTGAGATAAAAATGATGCACTTAAGACTGGGATAGTTCTGAGGATGATCACTATCGGTTATGTGTTGGTTCACAGGAAAGAAATTGTGTGTCATAAGTTTCATTAACAGGAATCTTGAGTATTTAGAAGTCATACTGCTTTTCAAAACAGATATCACTTTTCAATTTCTAACAAAATATTTTTAAATGAAAGAACAGACATTTTTATAGTAGTAATATAATTTTAACAAAAGTTTAAACTATTGTATCCTTACTGTCTAGAATGATTTTCTTTGCAGAAGTTAAAGGGGCTAAAAATAGACTATGATCAGCACAGGAGGAAGTGATAAGCCTATCAGGTTATGTGAGAAGTTCTTAGTAGGACTATAGGCATGTTAACCATCTCGGGTTTTATGTTTATCAGTCTTGGTACAGTTAGCTGTGAGTGTCCATATAAATAATGATCTTGATGCTTCAAAAGATTACAGGAAGAGTCTAAACTCAAGAGTAGAAAAAGTGCTTGAGAGTTGTTTTCTTCTTGGATTTATTATCTCTAGAAAACACTGTGGCTCTTCATTAGAAACACAATTAGAAATGTGCAGTTATATTAACCTTGCTCTTTGTCTCCCTTGCTCTTTCCAGATTTAAGTCATTCTTTTTTCTGTTCAGATCTTCAGAGGTCCATCTTCTGAAAAATTGAGTAATATTCAATTGACTTTAATAGGCACTCCACAGAGAGAATTAGAACTTTGAATTTCTGGTGTGGTATTTGGTAACAGTGATGCTACCACAACAGTAATTGAGGAAGCATGGAATAAATCCCCCTGGGATTTCTTCATTTTGAATTAGGCTCAGTATTGTTCATTTTCATTATGTTGAATTGCCTTTGTCACAAGTAGCACTTGTGGCCGGTAGAAAAGTCTGTTCAGCACTCAAGAGAGATGGTGTCCAATCCATGGTGAGACCAGTGCTTGATGAGACCAAACTAAAACTAGACCTACCTCTATTAAAGCATAAAGCTAAAGAGAAGCAAGTAGAAATTAACCATGCCACAATATATAATTATATTCCCTCTCCCTGGCTCCTCTTTCCTGCTGAGATGTTGTTTTCCTTTACTTTTCCAAGTAAAAGGCTTGGTGCTCTTGCTCACAAATCACAGTGACCGTTCTGACCCTTCTACAGTGCTGAGTTAGTAGAGTTTTTAACCCCCAATGTCAGTATGGTTTGGTTGCTTGTCCTTTTTGCAGGCTGTCTTCCATGGTCAGCTGGAGACTGCCTACCTCTGAGCTCCCTTCCAAGCTGTACAGCAAAGCCCAGTTGCCCACTCCTCTTTGACTCCTGGTGTATCCCCTACAGAAGATAAAGGACTGTTTGGCGCACAGTTATGCCTGAAAGGCACAGTTACGCCTGAAAGGTCTGGCATAACTAGGATGCAGGTTCTGACTGGCATTAGAGATGAACCTTGAGCAGTCGCTAACCACAGGGAAGCAGAAGACCATTGAAAGAGATGGTAGCCGGAAGCATCACATAGGCAAGAGAGATCCCTGAGCTGAACTCAGGCTGGTAACTTTGCAGTCCTGCATTGCTGCAAACAGGAGCATACGCACACTTGCAGACAGATACACAGCCCAGTGCATCTGTGCAATAGGTGTCAATGCATGCTCATCTTTTAGAGCCAGATGCAAATGGATGTACTGTGTAAGTAGAACTCTGCAAGATATGCAAATACGTACTAAGTCATTGTAGGATGTGTAGTTTTTGTTTTCTTTCTTTCAGTGTTGAAAGAATCTGTTCTAATTGATTCCTGATGTCTTCAACAGGTAGAAATAATATTTTTAGGAAGCTTCATAGACTTTAATTGGAAAAGTAACTTGGGCAACTATCTGTGTTTAATGGGCTAAATGTAGTTTTGGCACTACCCAAGTCTTTTCCAGCGTCATAACAGGAGTTAGGAGGGGAATTTTTTGAAAGGATACTGAGAGCCACACTGAATTTTCACCTGTGTGCCAATGTCCAGATTATCCCAAAGCTTTGAAACATTTCGCTGAGGCGTCAAAGTAGTAATTTTTAAAGCAGGCTGCTACTAGCTGGCCTGCAAGCATTCATATTTAATAAGACATGATTGTCTTTAACTTAATGTTTAAATTCAGTTGTTTATTTAAATGCAATACTGAAGAATAGTGCAGCCAATATTAGATTGCTGAATTAACTCAAAGAACTCTATGGTCCAATACTAGGTAGTACTTTCTCTGTAGGTGAATTGGCACCTTTTTTTCTCTAAGTGATTTTACATTATAATGTTGACTAACATCAAAACAAAGGTTGAGTTAGTTTAGTGCTTCACATTTTATAAGTACCCATTGAGGAGACTAGATAAAATACTAGATACGGGGACATATTAAAAAAAAATCCAAATCCAACCACTTGCTAATAAGTTAAAAAACCCTATGAATCAGGATCAAAATTTTCATAAAGCCTGGATATGTTCCAGCAGCCTCTTCCAGCTGTTTTCCAGGCTCAAACCTGAAACTTCAGGATGGCTTTCATTCTGCTTTCCCACTAACTTTCATGTTTTCTAATCTGTATACTTGCACTGCAGGTGACATCAGTATTTGCAGAGGTGAACAAATCTTTCATTGGGCTCAAATGTTGCAATTAAAATTGCATTTACTGAATACACTTTCTAGGTTTTGAAGTGTGGAACAGCTTCACCAGTATACTGCAGTTATGTCAGATGATCAAAACAGAGCTGCTCTTTACTGTTCAGGCAATACAGGTCCTTGTAGGCAGAGGTTACAGGCACAGGGGGCTGCTGTTAGGGCTGTAGGAGGCTTGCTGCCCTCTTCTGGAGTGTTTCTAAGGTTTTGCTACTTTGGTGTCCCTCCATATACTTCTTCCTTAGGAAATGGAAATGCGAATGTTTTCTCCCCCTACAATCCCTAATGGTACTTAGTTTCCATATAGCATGACAACCTGGTTTGTCTACCTACCTTCACAGCAGTCAGCAGAATTGCACTTTCTTTAGTCTGGCTGTACCAAAGAGTCTGAAACAATGATTTCATGAATCCTGTAAGCTGGCGTCTCTGCCGAAAGAGCCACTTGTGCTCTCTCATCCCTGGTGGGCTGACGGAGGTTAGAGGAGCCAGGAGGGAGAGGGATAAAAAGGCAGCAATTTTAGCCTGGGCCAGCTCCCCAGCTGGGTTCACTGCGTGGCTACACAAACACTTGTGCCAGCACAAGGCAGGAAGGGTGCACAGAGGATGAAACAAGTGGTCAGGGTGGGGGAAAATGAGAACGATTCTTTTGCTGACACTGCAGGACTGAATTGTTGATGAAACTGTGGTTGGATACCTCACTGGTATCCAAATACAGAAATGGCTCCCACAGACCCTGACCACCTCTCTGCTGGTCCAGATTCTTGGAATCCACAAAACAGATGTCACTTTCCTGTAACTATCCTACTCAAAAATTGGATTTTTTTTTGGCACTTGAAGATGTTTCCAACATTGTGAGTGAAAAAATACAAAGTGTGTTGAAATAGAACAGTGCTGTCTTCCAAGTGCAACACTAACATGAAAAAGTTTCAATTTCTGGCCTGTGAACCTTTTTGGTTCAAATTGGACAGAATTTGGAGGTTTTTACTTTCCAGGGTACATGCTCCTGTGACCTTGCTTTCAGCAAATGGCTGACTGGACAGTATGTGGTAGTTCTCACTGGTTGCCTGGCTTAAATGTTTTTGTTGCCATCATCTTTGTGTCCCTGAGTGACCCCTCTCTCTCTCTCTTTTTTTTAGTGAACCTAAAATAGTTGTATCAGGAAGATGGCAAAAATGCCTGGTGGCCTGTCATCATAGTTCATCACAGGGTGCAATTGTACACTTGACATACATACAGCCAATTGTGGTCATAATTATATGGTATAAGGTAAAGAGTTCACAAAAGGGAATGGTTTTGCCACTTAATGACATCTTTTTAGATGCTTATAAGGAAATGAAAGGAAGAATGCACCAGGATTAGTTTTATTAAACATTTAAGTCTTCTCTTCTTGACAGTCATAATAAAGCTTCCTACTTCTGATGCTTGTCAGATGAGAATTTCAAAGGGCTTTATAGATATGAATGAAGTAAGGCATTAAAGAATTCATTTTTCCAGTGAGATGGAAAACTGTTATCCCACTTCTGCCTGGGGGAAATGCAAGCCACAGCAATGTGAGGAGTATTTTCCAAAGCCTTACTTCAGCAAATGATATGTAGATCCTGAATAGACATTAACCTTAGACATATTAAAAAAATGAAATAATATTGGCTCTAAATTCTTTCTTCTTTCTCCTCCTTCAGGCTTTCTTTGTTGACCACAATTCCCGCACTACCACGTTCATTGACCCCCGGCTTCCCTTGCAGAGTAGCAGGCCCACTAGTGCATTAGTCCATCGGCAGCACTTAACTAGACAACGCAGCCACAGTGCTGGTGAGGTAAGTTGGACTGGCCCCTCCTCTTTGGAACCACCACACTTTTAGGACCCACCTCTTTCATATCATTCTGTTCATAATTCTATGTTGAGGAGTGTGATTCTTCTGTAAGGATATAATACTCATCTGTACATATTCATTCTCTTATTTGCAAGCCATCATTGCCTGTGAAATGTATGATTTCAGAGGAAAAACATCAGACATGAGTTTCTCTTAATTCACAGTAATCACAGATCATCTGGTTACAGATTACCAGCATCTGTATCCTGTCATTCACTGTCAAAATATGAATTATTGTCTAGTGTGGTACCTTCTGTGTTGATGTAACTGTAAATAAGAGGAGGGATGAGGGAAATGCATGTGCCTTTATACATCTAGATATTCAGCTTTCCAAATAAGCATTAAAAAAATCCTACCACATACAGACTTACCAGACTGTTATATACATTTGCATATGTATTTCATCTCTAATTTCTAAACAGAAATATGTGGAAAACACTATTTTGTTGATGTGTCACTGTGGACCATTTTCCCCAGCAGTGTTGTTGTAACTTCCTTTTACTTCTGAGCAAGTGTGTGTGTCATGACTTAAACTTCAGTTGTTCTTTATTTAACTGCCATAATGTTGGCTGTAAGTTGTCTTTTCAGAGGAGGGCTATTCCATACCAGGGACTAAAGATAATGCAATTCAGAATGGCAAGAAAAATGTGATTTATCTTTTTTGTAGCTCAGTCTTGTGGCTGATGAAGTTGTGACAGAGCTCTGTTTCCTAGCAGACGTGAAGTTTGCCTGCCTCTTCTCTAGCAGGGCTTCCTCTCTGGTTTCAGCGCTTTATCACTCGCTGCCTTTCTCTTCAAATCTTCTGTGAACGTGGTTTTTTAGTCACCCACAAGACTTTCCATCCCCATCTCCATCGTAAGCTCTATTTTAATAATGGCTTTAAATACATTTTTCCATCAATTTGGTGATGTGAGGTAAGCAATGATGTCCTGCAGCAGGCAAGGAATCTACAAGTGTCTTCATATAGTTATTTATATGATAGGGAAAATCAAGGATTTCTGTTGTGATTGGTTTATAAAAGAGCAGAAATGTATTTTTTGTCTTACCTTTACCAAATATGCACTGAAATTATCTTTAAGCTGCATGCAGAAGCTCTGCACTTAAAACAGAAATTCAGGTCAACTGTGCTGCTGAAGGTGTCAATACTGCAAAATAAATGACTTCTACAGGAAGTCATTGTATATGTTGCATATACATAGTGCTGATTACCTGTCAAAATTTCCCACTCCATCTAGACACATTAAATTCCTTAGACCATATTTTTACATAAAATTCTGGAAGTGTATCCTTGGTATTGTTACAATTGTAAATGAAATAGAACTAATTCCAGATCGAAACCTTGAACACAGTATTCCCGTTCTGGGATTAATGACATTCATTTATATACACATGTAGGAATCTGAAGGCCACTGTTTCTTCTGTGCTTATGACTTAAGTGCTGCACATTTACAGCTGTTCTTCCTGTTTTAAATGACTGTATTGAGGAACTGCACATTATTGCAAGAGAGGAATACTTAATGAAAAAAATTCTCAAGATACTTTCTTTGGATTTGTCTTACCACGAACTTTGATGTTTTGGAGCCACTGACCCAGTTTTTACAGGGAGATGCTCTAAAGTAAACATTAACCAGTATAAGGAATGCTTTTTTAGCTGAAGCTGAACTGCAGCATGAAGCTGGAGCTAATAATAATGGCATTCCTCTTCTAGCACAGTGCCTACAGGAAATAATTTTTCATTTTTCTGAGAGACTATTATCAGAGAACACAAAGATCTTGGGCGATATCTTGGGACATTTGCTGCTTTGTGATTTCAGAGACTGGATTTAAAAAAACAATCTTTATCTGATCTTTTGCAGTTAGATGTTTTAGAGATCTTTGACGCTTGGAAGTGTAGTTCAAATGTGAACTGTTACTGAGGAACCGAGAAGTAAACAGAAAGATTCAGTGGTATGAAAACGAGGTTGAACAGAATGTTTTATATAGATAAAATACAAATACTGACACTGTAGAAAGGACTGAAGCCTCAGCACACAGAAGACTGGGGAATTTGCCCTGACATCACAAATACTACCAGGAACAAATTTACATTGTGCTTCTACCCTAATAAATGTTCATGGGCAACATTGTTTAATCCCAGAAGGTGACCACACAAAAAACAATCAATCAGAACTATTTTCCTGAATAGTTGTAGGAATCATTTTTTGGACTCACTTGCCTTAACAGAATGTGATCTTGCTTCTTTGTCCTTCAGCCACAAACTTGTTTCCAGTTCAAATTTAAGGAAACTCCATTTGGACACAGAGGTAACAGAGGAGCTAATGAAAGAGCAGAATTTGCTTTTCAGAGCCTTTGGTATGTGCAAAGGTGTCCATGTAATACAAAAGATCCTCTGAGGGAATCCCAGTTTGAAATTTTTAGTCCCTTTTCAGAATGGGGCTATTGTTTACAAATAGCAATAAACTTTCAGTCAGATCTGATTCTTCAGATTAATAAGTATAATGTACTGAATAATATTTTACTAATAACTCCTCGTACAGCATGGCTGCTTCCAGCTCCAGTGGTTACTGGGGATGGTGGTCAAGCAAATCATTTACATACCTACTTAGTTTTAAGCCATAGGAGTTCTCCCTTCTATGTCCCCAAGTAGATATGCTTATGTGGAGATGCTCACTGTGTTTACCTGTATGTTTTTCAGGTTGGAGAGGACTCCCGTCATTCAGGACCACCAGTTTTGCCAAGACCATCTAGCACATTTAATACAGTCAGCAGAGCACAGTACCAGGATGTGGTTCCAGTAGGTATGTCAGCAGATGACCTCTCTTCAGAGGTGTGTCATGTCAGTGTGCACTGCTGGGTTCTTCATTTGTCTGGGTTGGGTGGAAGTTACCATTTGTTAGGAGTTATGAAAATTGGAGAGGGGCTGTTTACAAGGGCATGGAGTGATAGGATAAGGGATCATGGTTTTAAGCTGAAGGAGGGAAGATATTTCTAAATCTCTTCTCTCTGAGGGTAGTGAGACACTGGAACAGGTTGCACAGAGCAGCTGTGGCTGCCCCCTCCCTGGCAGTGTTCAAGGCCAGGTTGGATAAGGCTTTGAGCAGCCTGGTCTGGTGAACCTGCCTGTGGCAGAGATTGGAACTAGATTGCCTTTGAGGTCCCTTCCAACCCAAACCAGCTTGTGATTTTGTCTTTACTTCTGTCCATCAGCATTTCCCAGTTGTTCAGTTGCAACCTGCAGGAATAATACTGAAAAGAGTCAGTACAGAAGCAAATGACTGGTGTAAAATTCCTACCTTCCTAGCTCACTTACTGTCTTAGCTCACTGTATGTGGTGACAAGAAGAGTAGAAGCCAGTCAGCTGAGTTGTGTCCTAATTTGACTCCATGTATTCCCAGTGATTTTTGCACAACTTCTGACCATCTATTTTGGCAGGATTCCATAAAGTGTTAATCAGCTTGGAATTAGTTGTTAGCTTGACTTCTGTTCTTAGTTACATACACACAAAGTTACTGACTTCTGTGCCACTGAGAAAAGAATTTAGTTTATTGAGTCGAACAGCTGTCACATTGTGCTAAATCAAGATAAATTAATCCGATTGACTACAACTGGCTCTTTGTACAGTGGTGTGTTTACTTGAAGATTTGTGTTCATTTAAATCCTTCCCCTTGCCATGGACATGATGTGCATACACTGGAGGCTCAGCAATTAGCAAGGATTTGATATGGGTGTTTCCAATGACTGTTTAATATTTGAGAATTGATTTCAGTGCAGTGAAAACCAATGTCCCTGCAATTTTGTTCTAGCAATGAATATTCTAGTTCAATCATAGCTAAGAACATGAGTGATAAAATATAATAGAAATTGCTAACAGCGTTAGAGGTGTTAACACTGGAAAGGGTGTGTCACAATCTAATTCGATTCATAATCAAGAAGCATGTTCCCTAAATATTAGTGGAATGGGTAGCCTTACATGAAAAAGTATTAACGCAACGCTGCTAAACTTAAAAACTGTGAAGATGAAGTCGGCTGTTGTTCAGAACTCAGAAGTAATGCAGTCCTGCTTGCTAGTATCCTCTTGTTTCAGAATGGTGTGTTTGTTGTTGGTTTTCAGCTTACAACGACAAGATTGTTGCGTTTTTGCGGCAGCCCAATATCTTTGAAATTCTACAAGAGCGTCAACCAGATCTTACCAGAAATCATTCACTCAGGTAATACAATTAGTGAAGTCTGCTATTCCTGTTTCATGCTAAGCAGAATTAGTTTCTTCCATTAAAATCAGCAGTGGAACGTAGCAGATAGTAGACCTTTGGCCTATTCAAACATATTCACGAGGCTCTGGGAAATAGTTCTTTACTTAATTTATGTGTAACTCCCTGAAATAAGGGTTATGAGAACAGAGGTAGTGTGTTATTACCAAATCAAGGTACCTACAGTAGAATGTTTGGAACAACTGGCTTAAGAGATTTGCTGATGTCTTCAAAGTGTGCCAGGACAGCTGGGTGGTGCAGCAAATGTGCTTATGCATCTGAGTGTGTGTGTGGCTGGGAGTGTGGGGCAGAATCGCATTATGCTTTGTCCTTCTCTTCTCAATGTGCATTTGCAGAAAGGGCTGTCCTGACCTAATGACTTAGGAGGTAATGCCTCAATCAGAGTTGACTGTAAAAAATGGGTATCTATAACATTCTCAGTGATTCTCAGTATCTCCATGTCTTGCAAGTTCCCAAAATGCAACAAGCTGCCCTGTTTCACAGATTCCCCAAAGCCTCGTGTTCTAACGAGATCTGTGATGAGACTTCTATGTTAAAGATTTGGTTTACCCTCTAAGTAAATCCATGCTGTACTAGCAGAATGCATATAAATGATGTACAAATGACTATCAGGATATATGTTGCCTAGGAAATACAAAGAAAAGGAGGAAAATAAAAATCTATGGTTCTCAGCCGGTCAAAACAGTTCCTATTTTGCACCTGTATCACCACAGACAAGTTTGTCCCACCAGGCTTCATTTGATATGTGAGCAAACTAATCTGTTGAGAAACAGTTTACACCCAATTTCTGATTATTAGTAGTTTTATTATTTCTTTTTCCTTTTCCCTGGATACTTGGCTTTCTTTACTCTGATAGCAATCAGAGTGTTATTTTCTTCATGTGTTTTGTGGGGGGTTTGATAATTTAGAGTTCACACTGTTCGAAAGACTTGTTGGTGTTATCAGATTTTGCTGCTTGTAGAACCTTGCTTCTTCATGACAGAATCATCATTTTCCATAATTGAGACCTCCTCAAGAAAAAACAGTTTTCAGATTAAAAATGGCAGATCAAAGGATTAAAAGATACTGTTTTCTGTATATACTTCTCTATTCTTTCTTTGTAAATAAAGATCTATGTCTAACTTACATGTTGTAGCAGAGTGACTGAGGATTTTAATGAACATGGTTTCATTTAGCATTAAGGAGGATGGGTCGGAGAAGCCATTCTGTTAAACCACATGGTTCCAGACTAGTCTTAGTCTTGGAAGATAGTAGATTTGATTAAAGTGGAGTGTCTTCAATTACACCTCTCCTGTATTTTTCTAGACCTGATACTTTAGTAACATTTCTTATATTTTAATAAAGATTCTTGCTTTTCTTTTTTCCTACTTATTCTTTTAAGGCCCTGATTTAGCAAGTTACTGGAATCTGTGTCTATATGACACATTGTGAAACTAAGCCCTGCCAATGACCTTGCCACAATACTTGATAAATTAAGACCTAAGTTAAATCCCACACTAAGAATTATTTGTGTCTGTGCCTGGCTTTTTTTTTTCCTTAGTGTACTGATCAATGCAATTGCCTGTAACCTATTTGTTTGAGGACTCTGCATTATATTTATTACATAGGTGAGGTGGAAAGTCACTATTTCGACAGACATAACTTGAAAAGATCTCTTCCATGTTCTGTCTCAAATAATTTCTCATTCCCCAAAAAAATGAAAAGCTATGATAAGGTACTAAAATATATGGTGAAAGTACACTGCAGGTCAGAGCTTTTATGGGGGAGTGAGAACATTGTATTTAATCTATTAAGCATATAGCCAGGATCAAATCTCATTGCAAGCCACCATAGATAAAACTGAGAGGCTGATAGATAATGTGCCTTTGCCTGAAAGTTTTTACCTGTTACACATTAAACATAATTTAACTCTTAACAGAAAGTAAAAGGCATATATTTTAAAAACTATAATTGAAATCGTTGTTGGTAACCCTGAGCCAATCATGGATTGGATTTGTTTGGAGGGCTGCATGTGTTTAGTTAAGACAGAAGATGTCCTTCTGTTTTCCGATATTGCTGCCAACTAAATGCTAAGATATATTTTGCAATCCACCATTTATTTGCTCAAACTTGATGTTTGGGTGCTGATGTAAATTGCATTAGAGTCTGGAAGTGTCCAGATGTCCCTCCCCTGGGCACTCAGGGGCCTTGCTCGTAGGTGGGCGGTGTATCTTAGCTTTGGCTCTGCTCTCTACTAGTGGAACTTTGGGGCTTCCAGGCTTAGCTCCACTTGTCCCTGGCTGCAACCACACTGTTCACAAAGTGGGGGCTTGACTTTCAGAGAATGCTGAATTACTCCTGCTTACAGCCACAGCTGCCACCCCAGCAAGCAGGGACTGTGGGCTCTGGGCACAGAGCTGTGCCCCTTTTTCATCCTTGAATATACTGTAATTGTTTGGGAATGTATGTGGGATCTACAGTTTGAGAAGGTCTTAATGCACTGTGATTTGGTGGCTCATTTTGACAGATAGCGTCAGAAATGTGGTTTGATCCTTCTGTTGACACTGCTGTGTGTGAAATACGTGGTCCAGAAACTCATCTTGCAGCTCAAACCGTGTGCAGCTGCCATTAGCCTTGCTCTGGTGCCAATCTCATGGGTTGTTTTTGACATTTTTGTCCCTGTTGGTAGCAGGACAGTGGGCTAGATGGATCTCTGAGCTGAGCCAATGCTCCTGTTCTTCTGTGGAGTTCTTCACTTTTCTGTTTGGGGGTTTTCTCCTTTGGAATTGAGACAGCTTTTACTACATGGGTTTGGGTTCTGTTTTCTTTTCCTCCTGAAGAGTAAAGCCAAATTAGAATTTCTCTCTACTGTACCCTCATATACTTTGTACTGGGGTGAGGGAAAGGACGTACTTTCACTTTAGAATGCAGAAAAAAACTCTACAGAGAAAAAGAACAGGAACTGGCCAAGGAATTATATTCAGTAGAGACCCTAAAAAATCCCTGAGCAGAGTTCAGGATGCAGAGATTCCACAACGGCGACTGAACTGGGTCTGTGTGGAAGGGTGTGTGCTAGGGTGAGGCAGAGGGGGAGAAATAGTACACGGGTTTTTCTGGAAGATCTCTAAATGCAGGGTGTAACAAAAACGCTGCTTTAAAAATCACAAGTATGCATTGTAATCTATGGCTTGCATTTGTACAAAGGTTAAAAAAAAAGACAGTACCTCTTTAAAGAGTTCCCTTTCAGAATAGCAATGTCCTCCTGCAGGGCTCAGCCTTCTACTTTGAATTCAGGGACATAGCTAGCATGGACTTGAAGGATTGATTTTTTTATTACTATTATTTTTACTGATTGGATGGCTGTACTACCTGAAGCAGCCTAAGTATTGAAGAGATGAGCGCAACAGGAGAATCATTTCCTAGAACAAATTAGCCTTTTGGGTGTACTATTTTGCTGCCCACATGGACATGGTATGGCAGGGAAAAAATGTTTTCTGCAATACAAAAGCATAACCTGGAGGTTTTTATGATATACCCTGTACTTTTTCTTGTTGCTGTGGTGTACATTGGTGCCTTATTTGCAAAAGATATTTTGGAAGCCTTTTTTTGCTTACACAGGGAGAAGATCCAGTTCATCCGGACAGAGGGAACACCTGGGTTGGTGCGTTTATCCAGTGATGCAGACCTTGTCATGTTACTCAGGTAGGCACTGCTGCTTTCGATGCATGTGTGGGATATGCTGGGGCAGCTGCCGCAGAGCCTTTCAGTGAGTAGCGTGTGCTGATTTAGTGGCCTAATCATTTCCCCTCAGTACTTGGACTTGCAGCTGGGAGAGCTACAACTTAAGGGTCACATTTTTCTTATTTTCATCAGGTTCAATTTCTAGATGGTAGTTGGAGGTCACGTTTTTTCATAGGAATGATGGAATGCGATATTCTGCCTGAAGAAAGGAGAGTGCAAGAGCACCTTGCTTGTGATTTATATGGGTCTGCCCAGACCACTTTTTATTGTCCTGTTACATCCAGCTCTGACGTTTGGATAGCTGGTGCAGTTCAGACCTCTTGGCAAGAATGTGCCCTGTACTATTTCAGGAATGCATCTGTTTAGCTCTGTGATTTGGGAAGTCCCTATTTGTGAACATTCATACTTCAGATGTATTTTTGTAACTTGGTATCTTGCTACCTCTTCACTATGCTGTCAAATAAAACAAGTACTGTTACACAACTCAAGAAATGAGAAACTGCTGCTTTAATATCTTTCCTTTAAGTCATTAACCTAGGCAAACTTTTTTGCTAAAGTTAAACCCTTGTAAGTTCATTTTGTATCTTCATAGTAAAAATGCATCAAGAAATTCACAAGTACATTTGAAATTGAATCTAGTGAAATAGGATTGGCATTAGTAGTAGTATTTTGAGGTCAGTTGCATAATCCGTTCCTAAATCTCTGAAGTAATTAAAGCTATTAAAAAAAATCTCATTTTAATTCCATTCTTGGGCCTTTTTAAAAAGATAGATAAGGCTTTCTTAAAAAACCTTTTATGTTGGGTTGGTTTGTTTGTTTGTTACACAATGCATTCACAGAGAAATCTGGCTTTGGTTGTTTTTAAGTAAAAATTGCATGAATGATGTTATCATCACTTTTTGTCTGGGTTTTATTCCCTCTAGTGTTCTGTTAATGACAAAGACTGCAAATAATTCTTATAGTGGAAATAAAGCAAACTCAGAATTTTTGCTGCAGTCTGTCTTTTGTAGAAAAGTGATAATCAGTATAACTAATTTTTAAGGAAAAATTAGCAGCCAGTGTCTCTCTAGAACAAGTTTATCATAGTCTTCAGATGATATTTCTCTTCATCTATGTTTTTTTGCCCCTACCCACAAATCTGTCTGAAAAGCATTGCTTGAGGATTTTCTCCCCATTTTATTAATAATCTAAGAGTAACGTTGCCCCAGGGACATTTTATTCATAAAATGTTATCTATACATATGTTAGGTTTTTAAAATCATGCATGTTACATCTCCAGATTAGTTACTCCATTCCTTTCATCCCTTTTGGATTTCCTTGTGTCAATTTTGGGAAAAGACTGGAATTTAAAAATACATGCAGACTCTCTGTACACAGATGTAGTGTTTAGACTGCAAAATGTTTATTGTTTTCTCTTAAAAGTTATGTAGCAATAGTAGATGAGGCATGAAATAAGGACACAGACTGGGTCTGATACCCATTTCAGCAACAGAGTTAGTATTTAAGAAAATTAAGGCAATAACTTGTTATGCCAAGAAGCTTACTGCTTGGTACACTCAACAAGTTCAGATGTGATCTTAATGCTAGAGGCTTAGAATGTTTGTCTCTGTTCCTGGGCTTTGTGCAGTATTGCAGATCATTTTCCAGGGAAGCTTAATTAAGGTTATTGACCCCTTTGTAATGAGAGCACAAGGTTAAAAAAAAAGAAGGGGG
>VZTU01008923.1:86563-157376 GCA_013400835.1 Zapornia atra
AAAGGCTGATCAACTATATCTTAACCTTGAGAACAAATACCACATTATGGCAATATCTCACAGAAGTTGCAAATACTGCTTTCCAGTACTTGAAAGATCTGTTTGAGGGAATGGTGATAAAATACTTTGTAGCATGCTTAAGCGTGCATGGGGGCAACAGGCAAGTGACTACCAAAGAAAGCAGATTACACAGATTCACAGAATTGTAGGGGTTGGAAGGGACCTCCAGAGATCATCAAGTCCAACCCCCCTGCCAAAGCAGGGTCCCTAGGACAGGTCGCACAGGCCGATGTCCAGATGGGTCTGGAATCTCTCCAGAGAAGGAGACTCCACACCCCCCTGGGCAGCCTGTCCCAGGGCTCCCTCACCCTCACTGGGAAAAAGTTCTTCCCCATATTGGTGTGGAAATTCCTGTGCTCCAACTTGAGGCCTATCCCCACAGACCACTGAGAGGAGGCTGGCCATTTCCCCCTGTGTCCCACACTTCAGATTAGCTACTAGAGATATATTCCTACAAAGTGAAAAACGCCATTCTGTCTAATAAAGGTGCTATTTCTTCTTTGCTCCTTTTTATCAGCTTGTTTGAGGAGGAGATAATGTCATACGTGCCGCCACATGCCTTACTTCATCCTAGTTATTGCCAGTCCCCAAGAGGCTCGCCAGTGTCTTCGCCTCAGAACTCTCCAGGTAAGTGGCTCAGGCACAGCTTCTGCAGGGGCTGTACAAAGCCAGTTCTCATTCTTTACAAGAACCAGTTCCAGATCAGTAAAGTCAGTAGCTTACTCCTGCTGCCTCCCCAGAAGTTAGAGAACAATTCTAACTTTTTCTTTGCTTTCCAAATTGAAATTCATGGCAGCCTAAAGTCAAGAACCTACTATTGGGAAACTATAACCTCTGTGATTCCAAACTTTTAGGTGGGTCATGTTAAATGAGCTGAGGCACCCTGTGAGTGATCAGTCAGCTTGTCACTGCAGTACTTCCATTATGATGGTATCTGTAAGATAGTGCAGTTAAGAGCTAGTTTAGTTTACATCATGCTGCATGCAATGACTTTCCCCTTTTGGGAGATGCAAGTTCTGTTGCTTCTGCAATGACAAAAATTTAGTCCTGTTTTTGAGCAAGTTGACAACTGTAGTTGCATTTGACTGTCAAACTCGAACCTTTGCCTTGAGCTCACAAGATGTTTTGCCAGTAGAAGAGATTGGTGTATTACAACTTCATGGGCTGTGATTTTGTTCTGACTTGTAAAACATGCAAACTTGTTTTTCACTGATGTGAAATAACTAAGTGACTGCTCGTGCCAGGATCCTGATGCCTAGAGAATTAAAAATAGGGGATCTAATAACTGCACAGGGTCTTTGGGGCGATGAGTGACAGTTTTATGTAAAGCCAGATTGTTGTCCCTCAATATGAAAATATGAAAATATAGCATATTGCAGCTATCTGGAAATAAGTGTAAGAATGGAATTAAGTTGATATTTCATATGTTAATTAAGTTGAGGTTGAGAACTAAACGATTTCAAATATCACAAGTTCCATTTGACCTCTGTAGGCTAAGTGCAGCAATTTGAAGTATATATGTTGCTATTATTTTTCTCAAGAAAATAATAGGTAAGTAAAATAAAATCATTGCAGTAAACTGGAAGTGATCTAAGGGGATTTCTATAAATTTGAGCGCAAAAGTATAGATGATAAAAGAACATTTGGGATGCAAGAAACTCGAGGGAGTTCCAGACAATAAGAAGATTTTATCAGAAAAGATACTGTGACTTTTATGGGCACTTCCCAGTCCACAGTCATAAAATGTTTTGCCTTTTCAAGAAACCACATTAAAATCCTTCATAAACCTGTCCTTAGTGGTGACTTTCCCTGCTGCTGGATATAAGGCCTCTGTAGAACCTATTTGAAGAAACTGCCTGAAGACTTTAATGATTTTATGGCATTCTACAAAGCAGGAAAATAAAATGCTCACTTGTATTGATATTTTCAATTCATGTATGGTTTAGATATAACTGTTTCCCTTGTTGAAAAGAAAGGAAGGATGCAATCTGCATGTATGCATCTTATTTCCAACTGCAAACCTGGCAGTTTTTTTCTGAGTAAAAACAGGTTTGGCTTTCAGACTTATAATTTACTCATTACTAGTACATGCCCCAAAGCATGCTGGGCTGGGCTTTGCTCCAATAAAGTAATTTCAAAATGCATTCAATCTTTAACATGTGATATTCTCATCTATTCCTCCAAGAAGCAGCACACAGTAAAGGATGAACACTGATGGTTTTGGTCCCATTCTTCTTAAAATTGTAATCTCTATTCTATTTTGTAGACGAATACAGAGAGGCCATTGAGTCTCCCTCCAGTCTGTGAGCGTGCATGTTTGTGTTGGTGTACAAATGACTTTTTTTGATGAGAAATTGTAACTAGCCTGTTGTTTCTATGGAGGTTCTGTTGGGTATTTTTCTCAGCTAAGCTGGCTGTGCTGCACTGCGTGAGGTTGCATGTTAAGAGTCCATTGTTCAGATCAGTCGAAGTCAGTTTTACTTTCTCTTTTCAGAGGATGAATAGTCATGAAGCTACTCTTTATAGCTGCTTTAGTATATAGCCTCTTTGAAAATCAAGTATGATTATCACATCACTGGCATTTTTTTAGCTCTTCCATTAACATCTTTTGTTCCCAAGGCAGAAGTAATCACTATAATTGCCCAGGAATTTCTTGGCATATGCATCTGATTTGCAATGAGGACTTGTCATGTGCTGACAGAATAATATAGTGCTGGTTTCTGAACCATGAAGTAATGTGTTACCAGATTTATGCTCTGCGGTATCTCTCAGCAAAAACTTCCTTCAGGGGTTAAGATTAAAGCATGCTTTTGCTGTGCTTTTTGGTGACTACATTTTTGTACCTACTTCGACCCAAAGCGAAATAAACAAAGTAGGGGGAAAAGGCCAATAATTAAAAGGCTGTTTATAGTATCAAGTTTCTGTAAGTTTTCTAGAGAATTCAGCTGAGTGTACCATTAAAAGCCCTTGGTGCTTTCCACAAAAAAAGAGGATCATCTCTGTAGATTAACCAATGACCAGGATTTGTTTCTCCAAAGGGGTCCTGCATGTTCCTGCTGGAGCTCTGAGGATTCCCTAACACTTTCTATTCCTCCCACACATCACTTCTAAGCCTAGAACAAGTGGCAAGTGTCTTTCCAGTTAGACAGGTCTTTTAAAGAGCTGTAAATAGCATTATTGGTGTTAATACCGATCTTGCTGCTTCTCTCTCTGATCTCTGCAGAGATCAACTCTGCAGCTTTTTCCCCAGGATGTTCTGGTTGCCTTTGCTATCAGACCCATATGCTTTGTGGCTGAGCAAGCTGCTCTTTCCCTGGTCTCTGCCCACAGCCTGAACAGATACACGTTCTTTCACTTTCATAACCTGAAACACTATGTTCTCATGCCTTCACCCATAGTAACAATAAATTGATTGGCTTAGTTTCATACAGGGAACCAAAAGAAACCACAACCGACAGTCACTTAAGACAAGGCTACATATATGTGCTTCTGAACAGTTTATTTGTATCTCCAGTGCATTACTGACCTGTTAGATGACCACTGGTTGCAGATGAGCATATCCTATGTAAGCTGTAGGGCATGTGAAATTTTAAAATTCCTCTGAATTTTGGGGGGAGGGGTGAGGGGTGTTGTGGTGGGGGCAGGGGGTCTGCACATGCTACCTTGCAGTCAGATCAATCGAAGTACTGTACCCAGGCAGGCAGTGTAAGTTCTCATGGTTGTGATAATGTGAATAGGTCAGATTAAACATATAATTTGTATATATTAGACTTGTACATGCAGATGTGGACCTATGCCTTTTTTTTTTTTTCACACCCCTGCTTTTAAGAAACTGACACTCAAAAGCAATTTTTCAAAAATACATACATGCTCCTTGAAGTAAATTTATGTTCCTGCAGTCACATGTGAAATGGTCCACAAACTTAAATTTGGTAGTCTTTTCATTCTTACGGTATTTGTTGTCTTTGTACTTCCCCAAGGAAAAACTTCTACTTGGGAATTTCCAAAAGTCTTTCTTCTTCAGCTTGATGTATTCAACTGGGGGCACCGCAGAGTACAGTCTGTTTATGCTTCGTTTCGGAGTTCTTGTTTTTCCTGATAATATTAAAACCAGAACATTTATTGCATGAGCTATTTTAAAGATGTAACATGTACTTGACAAAACAAATATACAAATTAAGTCTTTCCAGTTGATTGTGCTGGTTTTTTTATCCGTCTTTTGCATTGACCTGGATTTGCTCTTTTGAGAGTTACTTTAGAGAAATGAGTAATCGAAAAGTCTTGGATGCAGGGCAGATTTGAAGATTCGCAGCTTTTGCTTTTTATAAAGGTGACTGAACCAAACACATGCCATGCCTCTTGCTGTTAAGGAGTCTTTTTGGTAGAAGATGGAACATCAGTCAGTTCATGTCACTACAGCTCATTCTTTGCTTATTGCTTCCTGCAGGTACGCAGCGTGCCAATGCCCGAGCTCCAGCTCCTTACAAAAGAGATTTCGAAGCCAAGTTGAGGAACTTTTACAGGAAGTTGGAGACTAAAGGATATGGACAAGGCCCAGGGAAATTGAAGTATGCTGAAGGATCTCATGAAACTGGATTTGTTTCTCAGGCAGCTTGCCTTGCCTTGCATGTCTACAAGCTTCTTCCCATTAGAAGGAATGCAGATATTATGGTTACCCTTGCTCTTCTGGAAATATAAAGCCTGTCATGAAAGACTAAGTACCAGCATGTGATACATAGCAGAGGATACAGCGAGTTCTGAGCACTTCTCTGTGTTTCTTCTAACTATATTTTCTTGAAAATGATATTACCAATACAGTGCCAAAAAGTGCTTTGGGAAGAGACGTGCAGAACAGGAGGCTTCTGAATTCTTCCATCAGAGCAATTGCTATAACACAAATGGTTCCATTTTCTCATGTCTTTTTCCATTAAAAAACTAGATAGGCTTATCTTTTGTACATCATTGCCTGTACTGATATCATAGTCTTCTTCAGTAAAGAGGACTCAGAAAATTAAATGTTACTAAATTCTAAGGATTGACATTAAAAACTGCTACTATTTTTCCTTCAGCACTCTGAATGCTACAGGTCTTCCCTCCTTCATTTATTTGGTAATCATACGATTACATTCTGTTATCATAAGGATCATCATCATAAGAAAAATATTTTCATAATTTTGTAAATTTCCAGGTACTGTGCCAGCTATCAAACTCTCATAGATTGATACTCTGAGTAGCCATCAAGCACTCCAACTTTTTTTTGTAGCCATTTCTTTATTAGAATAGGGGGGTAGGTTTTTTTTGGTTTTATTTTCTCCAGCCAGTCACTCCTCACATTTTGCAGGGGTTTGTGCAGAGCTCAGACTTAATTTATGTGAGCTTGTTTAAAATTTTTCTGCAACTGAAATGGGTTTAAAATGGTATTGCTTAGATAGTCTTGAGGCAGGCTTGGACATTTTCTGTCTATTATGTAATGAAATCATAAACACTTAAAACATAATCTGTGAAAGTTCTCTCATGGATGCTTGGGCAAGCAGCCGGTAGAAGAGGATGGCATTTGTTCCGTGTAAGACCCAATACATTTCTTGCACCTTTTTCTCCTGACCTGTTTGCCATCACATTTTAAGCAGAGCAACAGGTTGACTTTTTTTTTTTTTTTGGGGCAGAATTTTTCACTGGGTTTCTTTCCCAGGCATACACTTTCTTTTCCCAAACCTAGCACAACTTGTATACTGCCTGGGCCCTCTTGTTGCTCAGGTACCTTGCCAGTCCTGGCCTCTCGGCTTCTGTGTCCTCTGTAGGATAGCACAGTGCAGTCACTCACTGATGTCTGCATGAGCAGCAAGGCCAGCAAGGGCTTTACAAGCAGCTGTGTGGGAGTTAAGCTGTTCTGTGCACACAGCAGCAGTTCCCAGCTTTGACTGATTAAATGCACACGGAAGGCACTGTAAGGCACTATTTGAATATAAAGCAAGCTAAGTTTCAGGAAACTAATTAAACAGTGTTCTTTGGCAGAAGATAAAATGTTTAAGCAAGGGAGCTTTCTTACACCTCTTATTTTAGAACTTTATGCTACTTCGTCACCTTCACAATTTTTCTTTTTTTTTTTTGCCTGTCAGATTAATCATCAGGAGAGATCACTTGCTAGAAGATGCCTTTAACCAGATCATGGGCTACTCTAGAAAAGACCTGCAGAGAAATAAACTCTATGTCACGTTTGTTGGGGAAGAAGGGTGAGTAGTACAGGGAAGTAAATGCAGTCTCAAAACTCAATGTGTCTTGCAGCTGCTGTTTCATGGAACAACTTGTGGTCTAGAGTAAGAAGAGAAATGATTGCAGTCAGGAAATGTCATGTACATAAGTCTAGAACATATAGCTGTTCATGATGCCTTTTCAGGCATTGTGAAATGTAACATATCCTGCTTTTGCAGAAATCATGCATGTGTTTCTGAGTTTTCACAATAGCTGGGGTGTGTTTCAGAACATTGCTGGGAAAGCAAAGAAAACATAAACGACTTTCTCATGTTATTCATATTTCTTTTCTGTTGGTGCTGGCGTTGTATCTCCAGTGCTTGTTAAAAGACAGCTGCCATTTGTCGGAGGGAGGATGGTGCTTCAAGAGCAGGCTAGAGGCTTAAATTTTAATTCGATTCCTGTCTGAGGCAATAGGAGCTGAAAGCCTTTGAAGTGCTCACTGCCTCTCCTGGCCAGGGCCTGTGTCACAATAAAAGTAACTCAGCTATTGCTAGCTCTGAGATAAACACAAATATTCCTGACATTTGAATGTCCGCCGGTCTGTGTCTAGTGAGGTATAACACGCTACAGGTTGCAAGTTCTGTGTTGCAAAGTAAGATGTGGTTAGATTTTCTTTGTAAGTGAAACAGGAACAGTGTGCTACTTGCCTCTTCCGTCTATTAATTTGTGTCCCTTCTGTAAGATCTTAAAGCCTACTGTCTTAAGCACAAATATTTCTATTGATATACAAGTGTAGTTGTAAATATATTTAAAATTTTACTCCTTGGTATTTAGGAAACTGTAATGCACAGCTCTAAGGATCCCGTAGCGTGTGTCATTGCCATGCGATGTCTTTAAAATAGCTAAGTTGTAATAGAAACATCTCATACAAGACTATGTAAAAATTAATCTTGTCTTTGAAATCCCCTAAGTCCTGCTGTTTAAGTTCACCCTGAAGTGGCTAGTGTTCATAAGGACCCACTGCAGTCCTAAAATAAAAAACGTTGGCAGCTGAGAGCCAAGTGTGGACTCACACATATAAATAACATCACCGTGCTGTGTGAGGAGGAACTCAGAACTGGAATGGCAAGGCTGGTGTGGGCTGAGATTTCACTGCATCGACAGAGCAGGGTGGGGATGCAAGAACAAGGCCTGTCTTACGCAGCCCTACCAGCCTTTACCACGACTCCAATTTTAAAAATGAAAGGCAAAATTTTAGAATCATACATGAGGTAGAGATTGATCCAGGTAGACTGTCTCCTTTCATCAGATGTCAGGCTTTTGCATTTCATCACTCACTACATACAGCAAGATGAAGAGTGACCTGGAAATCGGGGTGACGCATCCTGTTCCCATTATACCCAGCTTTACACAAGGCTCTTTTTAATGGAAGAGAATTAGTTAATTAAGAGCAGAGTCAAATTAAAATGACGTCAGTTCTCTGTTTACAAATCTGTGTTTTGAATGAAGAAAGGATGTGTGCAAGCAGTATAGTTTCATCAGAGGTGGTGCAAGGGTATGTATTGCATCAAACTGTTCGCTTGGCTAGGTGTCGAAAGACAGGTCAGGGTGGAGGAAAGGATGACAGTGAGGAGGAGGAATACTGAAAGTTAATTATTTCCTATTTGCTCCTCCTTTTCCTTTTTCAAGTTGTTAGGTGGGAGTTTGCTTTGGTATTTCTTGTCCCCTCAGTAAAGAGGTATAAGTCTTAAAGGAATGGGCAATGAAATCCTCACAAATTAAATTATTTTAGTACCTATTGATTTATTAGTGTATAATTTACAAGTGGGAGTGTTCAGCCTGGAGAAGACTAAGGGGGGACCTTATTAATATCTATAAATATCTTAAGTATGGGATGCAGGGGGAAATGGCCAGCCCCTTTTCAGTGTCTGTGGAGACGGGACAAGGGGCAATGGCTGCAAGTTGGGTGTGGAGTCTCCATCTCTGGAGATATTCAAGACCTGTTTGGACGCCGACCTGTGCAATATGAGCTGGAGAGCTGCTTTGGCAGGGGGGTTGGACCCGATGATCTCTTGAGGTCCCTTCCAGCCCCTGTGATTCTGTGATTCTATGACAACTCAGACACAGTTATTGCTGTTTGTACAATTTTTGTCATGATGTTTGGTATCTTCCTTGAACCTTCAATCTCTACAGTCATGTGATTCTGATGCTAGTTTAATATTTTTACCTTCATACTTCATGTGGTGACAAATGAAAAAAAAATGGTACAAAGAATATAGTTCCTTAAGTTTACTTTCTGCATATTCTATTAACTATTAGCAGAAGCTGCTTTGTATTTAAGAGTGATAAATCTAAAGTATTAATGGTGCTTCCTAGGAGACATGAGTCATGTTGCCAACAACATATTACTCTACTCCTGAATACCCAGATGCCCCACATTTGCAGCTGTTGTGTGGTTGCATACCTCTTGTATGAAGTTTTCTCACCCTTGTGCCAAGCCTTTAATTGTGGGATAAATCTGACTGGCAGTACAGGACTCTCATGATTGATTTATTTAACATGACTCACAGCAACCCTGCGTACAAAAGGAGCTGTGCAGAATGGCTGGTAGTCAAGCACACAGTTTCTATTCTATCTTAAGGTTTCACAGAGATTCTGATTATTCCAGAAGTTTGCAAGAGTCTTCCAGATGTCCCTTTACTTGATCCTGGTATTTGTGCCAAGATTAAGATCCAACAGTTGTCCATGATAGCAAACCATTGTGGTTTTTTTCTGCAGTTTGAGGATGGAATCTGCCCCTCTTGCCAGGGTAAGGATCTGTTTCAGTACTTCACTTCTGAAGCTTAACAGAAGCAAAGTATTTCCAAATGACTGGAGGGAAAATGTTTTTTGTTCAACAGAGGAAAGAGGCTTGATAACAGTACCAAGCCTTTAGTTTCCTGACAATTTCATCCTCAAAACCAAATCTCATCTAAGTTTCTCTTATGTAAAAGTTAATGAGCCAAAAACATTAATAGCAGAAGTCCTATGTGGAAGCTGACCTTTTCTGTTAATTGTCTTAGTACTAAAGCAAGATCTTCTTAAAAGTCAAGTATGAAATCTTCAATCTGTAAAAGATAGATGCCTATATCTGATTTTTTAGAATTAAAATCTCTGGTCCCCATGGGAAAATCCCTATTTTTCCACTTTACAGCTCTGCTGGAGTATTAACTTCATACTTATTTCACTGGTGACCTGAAGCGTAATGTCAAAATTCAGTCTCAGTGCTTTGTCAGCAATGAGTTTGGTGATGATTCAGGAAGAAGGGGTTATTTAGATTCTTTGTTCATTAGTACTGGAATCTTGAAATAGCAAACCCCCAAAAAACCCCAAAAAACAAACAACAAAAAACCCAAAGGAAATGCACTCTCCAGAAGATGTTTAAATGCACTCAAGTCTGGAAGACAGACAAGAAAATTTAGACCAAAGAAGATAAGTCATATAAATACTCAGATTATATTGCTAGGGGAAACAAATCATATCCTTCGAATTGTCCTGTTGTTACAAGTCTGCAAAGTATGACCACTGTTCATTTGAATTCTTAATTTGTCAGATACAGATAGGTCTAATGTCAGTTCTTTTCATGTTTCCTCCTCTCCTCCACCCCCGATTGCTTGGTTATATTCCTCTGGCAAAGAGGCCATTACAGCTGGAACCAAAATTTTTTATGAGAGCAGCCCACATAGAGCACTTCAGTCCTCCAAGCCATTCCATTTCTGAACAGGCCTGCAAGCACTTCACATACCTTGGCATTAAGCAATCTGTAGGATAAGGGTCCTGGTTTAAATCTTACAAAACTTTAATTAAAATATAGCATCAAGAATGTAGAGTTAAAAAAATCAAATTCTTTGCGATGAACACTTTATATTAATGTCAAGTTTCTTTTTAAAGGTTGGACTACAGTGGACCTTCAAGAGAATTTTTTTTCCTGGTGTCTAGAGAGCTCTTCAATCCATATTATGGTTTGTTTGAGTATTCAGCCAATGATACCTATACAGTACAAATAAGTCCCATGTCTGCTTTTGTAGACAATCACCATGAGTGGTAAGAATTATTTTTTGTTTGTTTTTCAGATACGCTTTCTCTAGTTCCCATTTGTAGAAAACTCTTCATTTCTGCTCAGACATATAACACAGACTCAGATATTTTTAACCAACAGCAAAAAATAATTGCATTTCTTTAGACTTGCCTGGTTTTGTTTTCTCTTGTAGTTTCAAATGATCTTATTTCTCAGGAGGTCAGCAAAACTATGATTTGGACCATGTACCATGGGACTGTCTCACGACAGCGCTCTGTGTTTCTTGTGCATTAGCAGTCGTTTCATGAGAGCAGTATTAACCTCTTGTGCATTAAAAAAAGAATGAAACACTGGCTTTTTGTCAGCTAAGGAGATTAAGGGAGATTTCAAAGAGTTGTTGCTGTATGGTATTTGTTTGAGTCTTCCTAAAGAGTACAAAGGTCTCCTCAGTGGAAAAACCCCAACGTACCTATTGGAAGCAAATCTATGGAGGTATCGTAACTGGGGGTGGAGGAAGATGGCTGATTACACAGCTCAACACAGCTCTTAAAGTCTGTACATACACATATGCTTCTAAAATAATTATCAAGGATTTTTAGATAATCCCATTTTCATAACTGTAAGCCAGTTTAAATCACTCTAGTTGATTTAAGCCATGGCATCACCGTAAGTCTGTAAAGCTGTGCTGTGAATATTAACAGAGATTTCTGTTGTGTAGATATTTAGATCACAATACTACTGGAATGACAACTGCTCATCTGTGTGGGACAGATATGTATGGAGTTCTTATTTAGTGGAAGCCAGGTTCTCATAAGGAGTTTTACAAATCAACAGAAAACTAAATGACTGACTGAATCCAGTTCAGTTAGTTGAAGCATCCTACCTGTTGAACTCCAGTACTGTAACAATAAATGGTGTATGCTGTACTGGAAAAGCAGAACAGCCTGGCAAAAAGGGGAGAGAAATGTATGTGCTGTGCAGCTTTCTGCCAGTATCAGTTATTCATCCCTGGCTTCTGCAGTGCCAGACCAGAGACCTTGGGGGTAAGGGAGGCATGATCCTGCCCTTTCTGGGAATGTTATCTTATACAGCCTCAGGAGAAATTCAGAGAACGCAGCTGTGACAAGCAGCTGTGCATGGAAGAAGGCTCTGCATGCATGTATGTCATAGTCTCGTCTTGCAAGCCCTGTGTACAGGCAGGTGTGATAAAGCCCTAACCCTTCCAAGAAAAATGCAGCTCACGGGGGACAAACAGAAAGTATAAGAAACATTGTTTTTTCTTTGCAAAAAAACACTAGACTAGACTGGAGTCTAGTTCCAGAGGTGTGGAGGATTTTTCACAACTGACCTCATCAGAATATTTACAAAGACTCTACTAAGTTGCTCTCACTTATCTCAAATCTGTCAAACTCCCAAACTCTTCCCCAACCCTCCCTATGCATCCAACAAAATGAGGATAATAGGGGAAAAGACAGAAAGCAGGGAGAAGAGGAGATCATTTAGATCCCATTGACATGGGTCTGGAGGGCACTGCGATACAGTGGCTGAGAGCTTTTTATTAATGTTTTTGACAAAATATCTAGAGCTCACCAGTCAGATGAGGGAGCAAGGAGCCACTGAAGCAGACAAGACAGCAAGAGCTGTCGGGCTGGGAAAGGGTAGAACACCCCTTTGACCTCCCAGTAATGTGAAAACAAGTTAATCCTATCTGGGGTGTGTAAAGAAAATAGATGGTGGCTATCATTTTTGGAAGACAGGCTTCTATAAAGAGGCTGGTCTGGCAGGGGTTGGTTGGGTTTATGTGGATTTGACATTTTTGAGAAGTTGCAACTTAGGTATCTGAGGGATTTTCCACACCCTGCAGACGTGTGCTTTTTCTGTGCCTTTCTGAGAATGTACAAGAAACACAAGGGAAAAAAAACACGAAATACCACAATTTAGACATTGCTATCTGATTCTAAAATGCTGTTTGGAAATGTATGTAAGTTTTGATGACAGAGCAGTGTACAAACCACAAAGTTTCAGTCTGATTGTAACTCTTTCTCTTCCAGGTTCAGATTTAGTGGTCGAATTCTGGGTCTTGCTCTGATCCATCAGTATTTGCTAGATGCCTTTTTTACAAGACCCTTTTATAAAGCCCTCCTCCGAATGTGAGTAGAATTGTCTCTTTTGTTGGTTCCTTCCCTGTGGACAATGCCATTTTGTGTATGGATAAATTATGATGTTTCTCATCAAAGATGACAGGCCATTACCTATAATTTAATAATTTCATTTCAATCCAGGACTTTTTAAAAAGTTAGCTACTACATATGAAGTAGTACAATGAAATGCTGTGATTTTATTCCACGTATTAATAGAGTTCTTACTCATTTGTCTTGGTCATGACTCACAGGATAGGATATGAATCATTTTGTAAGTTATATTTTAAGAACCATTCTCAGAGGTAGACTGCTGGCAACCTCCATTCTGAGGAGCTTTACTCGAATAGACTGTAGACTTTATTCTGACTAAAACAAAGCAAGTTGCACTTGCCTAGGATGTCTGGAATTCAGGACCTACTGAAATTACAGTGCTTTGCTTTTTGTCCTCCATTTGAAAGCTGGTTTTGAGAAGTCTGGATGGATATTTTTTGTATAAAACATCATACATTCTAATAGTCTGGAGTAATGCACCCATTCCTCTTGCACATATATTTTTAAAGTACCTAAATGCTAACATAATCATTTTAATAAGAATCAGGGCTTACCCCAGATGGACTTAAATATTAACATTCTGTGACTGCCAAATTAAATTAATTGTTGAGCTTGGTGGTTCTCTAAACAGTAAAATTAAAAACAATGGGGATAGCCACCTTTTGTAAACAGCTTCGTTTATGCAACTTCCCTAGCTAAGCCATGGACCTTCATTTTCCTCAGAACTGATGAACCACCCAGATTACCTCTGCAAACAGAACATGATGCCCACTCCATCAACTTTGATGTAGGGGCCATTACTGCAGGATGTCACCTGAACTACACTTCAGCATCCAGCTAAAAGTACAGGGCCTTCTTCTGATTTTATACAGAAGCAAGAATAGAAGCTGGCAGGGAACCCTGCAGCTGAAAAGCACCTTACTGAATAGCCCCAGTGTCCTAACTCACAGAAGATGATTTAAAGAGTTAAGAATGGCAGAAATTACCACCATGGTATTAAATATTATTAATGGCTGATACGTTCAAAGCTTGGAGTAGTAACTGTTAAAGACAGTAAGGGGCAGTTGGCTTACAGGTTGGATTTGTAAAAGAAGGACAAGGTAAGGATAAATGCAGCAAAAAGCAGAGATATTTCTGTGGTAAGCAGGGTATCTGAGCAGGCTTTGCATGAGAGAGAGACAAGAGAGGTGGCAGTGTAGTCACACAAACAAAGGATAGTTATAAAAATTTACCATTTGTTTTATGATTTGAATTTTATGTCTCTTCAATATATGTATTTTCATAATTTCAAGATACTCTTCACAGGAAGTATGGGACAGACTCACCATGAGCTTAAAAAGAAGTGTTCTTCCAACAAATAAATTCTGGTGCTATGTATATTAACAAAACCTTTTTGTGTTATACAGTAACTGATATTACTAGGCAAATAAACAGAGATAGATCTGAAGTAATCTCTTCTTTATTCTGTTGATTCTTCTCTTTGCTCCCATTCTCAGCCTGTATTTCAGGACTGTCCTAGCTGAGTTTAGTTACTGAACACACACTACTGCTGTCACCTGCATTTGTGTGTTTTCTTCTTGTTTCCATTAGACTCTGTGACTTGAGTGACCTGGAATATCTCGATGAGGAGTTTCACCAGAGTTTGCAATGGATGAAAGACAACGACATACATGATATCCTAGATCTCACATTTACTGTAAATGAAGAAGTATTTGGGCAGGTGTGCAAGATTCTTAATTTAATTTCCTTTGTGTATTCAACTCCTAGGCACACATTTATTTGTACACAGAGGAATGATTTTCATTTCATTCTGGTTTGAACTTGTTTTTATAAAATTCTGGTTCATGAAAACAATGTTGAAATCTAAGGGGGAATTACTATTTGTAAACAGTCAAACTTGTCTTTCTGGTTAAGGAGCTTTTCTGGAGACTATCTGAAATATCAAAATTTTGGATTGCTCTGCTAGAGATAGTTTACCTGAATTTAATTGCAGCAGAGTTGGCATTCAAGTGTATTTCAGCACCTTTGTTAGGATACTATTTAGAGGACTTCAAAGCTTTAATTGCTGTAAAAATTGTTTCTTCAGGGTCAGCTTTTATTCTTCATACTAAATATGAAGATTCTACAGACTAAATGGGGTTTTGAATATGATTGTATCCAAAAAAAGATTTCTTGTATGTTTTCTTATACCACATATTCCAGTTTGCTATACTCAGTCTCAGCTAGTGCTTTTGAGGAATTACTTAAATTTTTATAATTCTTTCTTTGTCTTTGTAATACTGTTTTGTCACTTTATCCTTTTTTATCCTAAGATCACAGAACGGGAATTAAAGCCAGGAGGTGCTAACATCCCAGTCACTGAAAAGAACAAGAAAGAATATATAGAAAGAATGGTGAAATGGAGAATTGAGAGAGGAGTTGTACAACAAACAGAAAGTCTAGTCCGTGGTTTTTATGAGGTAAAATACCTCTAAAGCGAAATTCACTTGTTTCCTCTATCCTCCCAAAATATTTTTCTCCTCTTAAACATTTCCCCAATACAGAGTCCCACAAGCAGATAAGTGTATGTGTGTGTGTGTGTGTAATCAGAAGCATCCTTACAAATACTGGGGCAATAAATAATTGTTAGTCAGTGACTTAACAGTTATGACATTGACTTATGCTTGTGTATCTTTAAACTGGAAAATATCACTGATTTCTACTTGTATGATTAGCAGTGGATGTTTACTAAAGTGATGAATTTTCATGTGCATGCCCACAGTGGTAGACTAAATGTATTTGAAGGTTATTTCTCTCTTTATGTGTTTTAACATGGACTATTAAATTGAATATATTGAACTTAATTTGTCCTAAAATAATTAAGTCGTATTTGCCAATAAAATTCTCTCCCAATCCCCATGAGCCTCTAATGAAACTGAATGGAACTGCAGCGTAAGAAAAAGAAATCCCTTTATTTGCCTTTAGAAAGAAAAAAACTACTTAATTTTTTCTGTTTGTGACAGAAACATAATCAGATAAATGTCTTTGTAGCAGACAAGCCTGTCACTAGGAAGCAAAAATGAATAAATGAGGAAATGGTGGTATGTATTTTACTTCTTTTCACAGGTGGTTGATGCGAGGCTCGTGTCTGTGTTTGATGCCAGAGAACTAGAACTCGTTATAGCTGGAACAGCAGAAATTGACTTGAGTGATTGGAGAAATAATACAGAGTATAGAGGAGGTAACCCTAATTTTGAGTTGTTCACTGACAGTGCTGGGGGGCCTGGAATTACCTATTTTCTAAGACATAGAAGAACCATCCCCTTAGATACAGCTTCAGCATCTTCTAAACCCTGCAGTTAGGTTTGTGTTAGGAGAAGGCAGTCTCTCCACTCCAGTTTGCTTCGTTGCCGCCCCGTGCAGCTCCCCCTCTACTGCTTTTGTCTGCGCGGTATTTGCAGAGCAGCCTTCTCCACAGAAAGTACCCTGCTCAACTGCACACAAGGAGAGTACCGCCCAGCTGCTGGAGAAGGAAATGGTAACCATTCTTCATAAGATCTGCCTCCTTCCCACTCTCAAAGATGTCAGGAATTTAGATGTAATCCCAGTGACTGGAGGCCAGCAGTTGAGATAACTTGAGACCAACGGGAGGCTTGGGAACTACTTTGAGAGATGTGGTTGCAGCATCACATGTAGCTTCAGATAAACAAAAAAATGTAGCACTGGAATTTTTCCAAGAATTGACATTCCTGTTAGGGATTAACAGAAAAAGAGGCTTCTCTCCTCTCTGTCGTAGTAAATGAATTCTCTGCTTTTAGGATTTTTTAAGCATTCCAGGAGTATTTCTCTCCATGTCCTGTCTTCTGCTGCAATTTAATAAGAAATGTGGCCATGTCGTGACTAGGAAAAACTGTTTTCTCAACTACTTTTGTAGCAACCAAAGATTTAAAAGGTTCTTCCTCTTTTAACAGGTTATCATGACAATCATATTGTAATTCGGTGGTTCTGGGCTGCTGTAGAAAGATTCAACAATGAACAACGACTACGACTTTTACAGGTAAGAAATCAGCTGAGCTGTACAGAAATACTGTTGGGCATCATTACAATTAGATGCTAACCTAGTCCCATCCAGGCTTAACATCCAAAAAAGATGGTGATGCTGGCTAGTGCAAACAACCTGACAGTCCTCATAGACTAGCTGTACTAATTTAAAGTGACTGAAGCTCACAGCTATTTTTATTAATTTCTAAGTTTAAAACAATACATTTAAGGCAAAGTATCTGCTGTCAATAATCCTTTGTTGTTGCTCAATTTTTAGACTAGTAAAGCTACAAAACTGTGTAATTGGTTACATCATTAAGTAGAAATTTGAATATTTGTACTGCTTAGGAAGGAGAAAGCTTAGATGGAAATTAAAGTGCCTCAAATGAGAAAATTATGATGAAAACCTGAAAATCAGGCCAATTCCATTTTCACTAAGTGAGCCTGCAAAATCTGGTCATCCTGGTGGTGAAGGACAAAAATCTCTCAACAGAGGAATATTTATACATGTGGATTTATTGTTGACCTAGATTTATTTAAATTCAGGTTATGTCCATCATACCTGTGAAGAAACAGATAAATCTCCACCCCAAACCTTCCCATCTGCTTGATATAGTAAAAAAATCCATTGTTTTTAACTATTCAGAAATCACATCTGATCATTGTGTTACCTAGATGAGTATCATGAAGGTTTTTCTTTTTTTTAACTGTTTAAGTACTTAAGAGAGATCTATAAAAACCAGTGCAGGACACCTATTTTGATGTAGAGCTAGAGAAATTTTCTCATATGTTCCTATCACCTCTGTTAGTTAAAAGCTTTTATCATAATGTAGATCATTAAAAATTAAGTGGCCTCTGATCTGTCAAAAACCATGTTTGATCTGTCCACAACAAGTTCTAACTAAATCTGCTCAATTCAGCAAATGTCAGTGGGCATTCTACCTGACCTTCAGAATTTACTACTTTCTCATAGTATTTAATAACAGTTTATGAAGACACTGGAACCCAGATAGCCAAAAAGGCTTAATATGAAGCCCTTATCGTACATGATCTCTTTTCTCTTAGTTTTTCTTAATAGAGAGTAGAAACAGTAAGGAAAAAATCACTTAGGCCTAAGGTTAAGCGTCTTGATTGTCAATAATGTTTCTTTTATAGTATTTATGTAGTATTCATTACTCTTTCAAAGAGAAACCTGAGAAGGAAATTAATCGGCTAAGTTGTCTCTTCTAGAGTGCTATGAGGAAATGGTCTGTTTTCCCTTATCCTCCATTTAAAGCAGCATTTGTTATTTGTGCCTCACAAATGTCTTTATTTAGCAAAGGAAGCATTTGGACTTCCATTGGGTATGCTGATCTAACTGACTTTCTGACCTGCACCACCTGTGTGTCCAGTATCGGTGACACTGTTTGCACTGGCAGTTCGTTACAGGCACATCCAGCATACCTTACGAAGGGTTTGCCTCTCTGAGGGGGAGCAACGGTCCCAGAAGGTTCTGTGTAGAGAAGTGGGGGAAGATCACTGCTCTTCCAAGGTACGAATGTGTGTTATATTAATGCTAGTGGTACTTGAGAATATCACTTACCAGGGGGGTAGATGAGCTGTTGGAGAAACAAGTTTTAACTAAATAGCAAATACTCTGTGCCTTACATCAGAATTTTCTCCTGCCTTGTCCCAGTGACTCGTGTCTGTTTTTCTTTGAACTCTTTTTCTTGTAAGGTGGTCATGGCAGTGTGACTGTAGCTGGCACACAAATTGTAATGCTTTTTTCACAGAAAATTATATTCAAATAACTACTTGGAATTTGATTTTGTTATATTTTGATTAAATGTGCAATATTTACTTCTGGAACATACAGATCATCACTTAGGAGCAAAGATTACATGAATTAAAACTAAATAGCACTTGTGACTCTGAGTGAAAGCTATATCAGACTTTTTGGATTAGACACACATAGCCTTTACGGTATAACGTAGACATGTAATTTTTATGCTTTGCCTGATGTCAAGTGTGTTAAATATGGAAGAGGCAAGTTATGAACTGCAGAAGAGGTCTATATTGAGGGGGTCATTTGACTTAAGAGGCAGCACAGGTACAAGAGATGATGAAGATGTCCAAGGGCATGAGTAGGGTCAGTTGAAATATACAAAAAGGGTAAAGAAAGAGCATGAGATTCCAAGATAGCAAGTGGGATTTGAGTTGCACCAGGGAGGTCCTAGCCTTTTCTACATTGTTATCAGGCTGATAGGTTTCTGACGATTTCCTTTCATCCAATTCTACAAATTTGGAGCATCTAGAATAGGTTAACAGTGGTTAGAAATACAGGTTTGTGTGTGGAGTGTGGGTAACGTCATTCAACTTAATCAGATCTCAGCTTTAGTATGTTGCTTATAGCCTGTGGACTGGGCTCATCCCTGTAGGAAATTCAACCCTAATCCTAGCCTATTCCTCTGAAACAAAATTCCTTAGGAATACCTTGTATTCAGAGTCTCTATAGCTAGGTAGCTGTAAGACAGAGAGTTTCTCTGACCAGCATCCCATAGCTTTTTCCTCCAGCATAAAATCTGGCATAAAGAGGCCGAGACATCTCTTGGGTTGGCTCCTGCCTGCAGGCTGCCATTCGAACCCCACTGAGCAAGACAGAGATGCAGGAGTAGCTGCTGTGTCTGGGGATTTCACAATGCTGGGCCTTCAAACAAAACTGTCTTGACAATTTATAGTACAAACAGGAGCCAGACAACTAAGGGTTAAAGATAAGCAAATTCTGGGCATTGCTATTTCAAATCAAATTCTTTTGGGGGCCTAGTAATACTTTGTAGCCAGCTAAGTCTACTTCATAGTTTGATTACGATTGACCTGTGGATTAGTTTTGCTACTGTTTAAAAAGAAAAAGCATTGTTGTTTTAAAAAATAATTTCTGACTTCAAATTGTAAGATTTCTTTGTGAGTTTAAGTAAGAAAAGAGATTATGGGAGTTTTTCAATATATGGTCTAATGCTGGAACTCCTGGAACTAACAAGCACAGCGTACAGTGTGGAAAAGGTCAGGATGTGCCCGAACAGGATTTCATCTGGAAAGGTGACATAGAGCCCTGGTTGTAACAAACTGCAGAATAAAACTACTTCCTGTAGAGCAACATGGAGAAATGTGGTGAGAATCTGCTACCATAGGTGTTCAGCAAGTCTAGGGGAAACACCAACTCCTCACACTTAGGAGAATATATGATTCCCTAGCTTAGGAAACATTTAATTTTTGTCTCTGTGGATAGTTTTTAACATACAAGCATGATGAGAATTCAAATAATTTAGCGAGAGGTTTCATTAAAATAAACAACTGCATAAACCAAACATGCACAACTGCCATGGACTGGCAATTCCTGGCACTCATAAATGGAACCTCTTGTAAAAAAATTAATGATCTTCCACATTTATGCTTAAATGAGCTAAGCCCTAAGCAGAGACGGGTATTTGCATTGTTATATTATCTAGTTCCTTGGTGCAGTGTAGCTTCAAAGAACTGTTGTGCAAACACCAGGTAGTACTAGCATTGAAGGTAAGACATTGGTAACAATGACCCTGAGTAGCAAACTTTCAAGAAGTTTCTAAACAAGCCTTGTGTGTGTTTACATATTGCTGGGACATACTCTGCTGAGAACGCTGCCCTAGGACTCTGTGACTCTTACTGATTCTCAGATAACTAAAGCATTTGTGTTCAGGCACCGCCACTCGTAGCAGTGTTATAATTTGCAGATTGCCCTTTTGATTTCAGTGGGAGCGGCTGTGAAATTCGATAATGCTTGATGGGAGGGTGGCAAAAGGTAGGATTCAACATGTCCATAGATTTTGTTTCTTCCTCTGTTTCTAAAAACACTACTGTGCTGCTGAAAACACGTTAAAATACCCAACCCCATCTCTTCTTCCTGGTTTTGAGACACAGAAGGCAACTACATTGTTACTTAGGTATGTGACTGGTCAAAGCAGCTGTGAATACAAACACAAAGATATTCACTAGATGTTTACCTAGTTCCCACTGTTCTGACTGCAGTGTAATCAGTTCTGCTGCAGTGAAATGGTGAGATTTCAGTGAGATGCACAGCAGGCTGCTTAAGCATCTCTGTTACGATAAGAGGTCAGTAGCACGTAAAAGGCCCTCATTACAGGTTTAGCTTGACTACTGCTACCCCTGATGCCACTTCTACTCATGTCACACTGTATTATAGATGACACTAAATTGGGGAGGGACTGTTACTCTTTCAATTCACTTACTGCTCATTGGTGTACTTTTTATATATATCTATATCTATATATATGTGTGTGCATGTGATGATTCACATGCTAATGTTATTTATATCCAACTACTGTATTTTAACCCTAAGTCACTCTATTTTGCTACTTTAATCAAAATGAAGGGGAGATTAATTGGGAATCTAGACTTTGGGAACTAAGGTGATTATACAGGTTGTCATAAAATGCGAGTCCAAGAAGATGGAACAGTTGGTGCCCATGTGGTTTGAAATCTTGGAATGACGATAATACTGTCCAGAGGAAAATGAAGACCAAAAACTTTCTTCTCAAAGATATACAAAGTTGCTTGCAGGGTGAGGAAGGCATTCATTCCCTCAGAAGACAAAGATCTTAAGTTTTTGTCTTTTAATGTGACTTGGTTTTCCAAAGTAGGTGATTGCATTTTCAAAATTGCCCTCAAAATTAAGATAAAACTCAGTCCTCTTAATAAATGTAAACAACATATCGACTTAGTATTAAACGAGTTTGTAATTAATCCCTTGCTAATTATATGCTATGTCTTTTATAATTTGTGGTTTTACAGCCCACACAGCATGACCCATAGCTGTAATGAGTGGCTGTCAATCCCATGCAGCAGAAGCATGTGGTTAGACTGTTAATTGCCTAAGACTCTGCCATACTTGGCACTGAACTCAAGGGATCACTGGATCACTGAGTTCCTGGTGCCTATTTCTTGCTGCATCTGGATCAGTCACTTTCTCCAAAAGGGAAATTTCTTTTTTCTTAATTTTTTTTCTATTTTAAATCTGTATCACAGATAGTACTTTGCAAGGTTTTTGGAAAGGCAAACGAGAAGTACAAAGAAAGCTTTTCTCCAGGAGCCTCAGCGGGACGGAGCAGGTAGAGAAATTCTACCAGGCTCCCGGAATACAGGGTGGGGAAATGCTCTCTGTGCTATACAGCATGTACTAGCAGTGTACTTCTCAGTGTACTGTATTTGGGAGGGGTGTAAAATTCAATGCTTTTTTGAAGTAATTGCATATTTGATGTTTGGGCTGTGTTTGTAACAACAGTGCGATGTTGAGTATACATTTCTTCAGTGTGATATTTTTATGGACACTATAAAGCTCGTATCTGAGCATTTCACCTTTAATGAGGGTTTGTAATGGACTCTTGTTTTTAACAAACAAGATTAACCTACTTCATTTCATGTGCTGTCCCTGTACTTGGGAACTAAGAGCCACTTAAAACCACTACTAATAAATTTACTCCCGTGGTAAGCAGCACTTTCTGGCTCAGCAAAAGCTCTGTACGGGTCTGTTGCAGACACTCGCATTTCTGGGAGTGGTCAGCTTAAATGAGGAGTCACATTTGCTGCGAGGAGGGAGCTTGTTCAGTCCTCCTATTGACGTTATACACTCAATAGCTTATATTGACACTTCATACAGATCATACTGATGCAGGGCAGGTCACTGCCCAAAAGCTTTGGTTTTCAGCTGGATTGTATTTAACTCTGATGTGTTTTATTACAAAAGAACAAAGTATTTGTAAGCAGAGGCCTGCCAAAATTTAACAAAGTTTTTATCCTCTAACATCTGTCTAAAGTGAGGCTCTGGCACAAAGCTTCAGAGCAGAAAAGATGCCTCCTCCAGCTTTTCTTTGCATTGTTTCTTTCTTAAGAACCAGCCCATCACATTAGTAGGTATGCTGTCTGTTTCACTAGAGCAGGATCCTCCTCTATAGTGCTTTAGGAAGTATTATCCTTAGCCTGCTCTGAGGTCAGACGAGGATAGCCGTTGCTTTACTAAGGGGGAGAAACCTGCAGAGGTTTCAAGAGTCAGTTCCAACTGTAGCAAAAATCTGAGGTAATGGACTTTGCAACCTGAGAAGCAAACCATGTGGCTCTCTACTTAAAGCAGGATGGTACACGCAGAGTTCTGTGAAACTACGAGAAGTAGTATTCTAGAGATCATTGGCTTGCAGGGCCAGATACATGCATAGTGGGTATCAGCACAAGCAGTAACTTACCAAGAACACGATCCATATGTCAAGGAGGAGCATCTAATTTGTCTGTCCTTTACTACTGTGGGGTGTTTTTTTGTGTATCTCAAGTATTTGTTATTATGTCATTACATCTAACCTTATGCATACTTGATGTCCCAAAATACCTTGTTTATGATTACATAAACAATAGTGAAATATTAGTACAGAAAAAAATAATCCTTCTCAGAAGATCCATTTAAAGCCAAGAGTTCAGAACAGACCATTTGAATCAAACCATAGTTATACTTCTCATACACATTTAATGGATAAAATTAATTGCATGCCTTTTGGGCTGACAGTGTGTTTCTAAAGCCCTTCGTAAATGCTTCTGACTGGCTTATTTTCAGTATGAAAAAAAAGTAGATTAAAGCTCACTACCTGTTCAATTGGAAAACATCACTTGACAGAACAAAGTCTTCTGAAAGAGTGCTATCTGCTCATCTCTCTGCAAGCACATACCGGTCTGTGTGTTCTCTTTTGAACTTTCTAAATAATGTACTTCTTCATCTCTTCTTTTTTCCCCCCCTCAGGGCTCACACTTGTTTCAATCGTCTGGACCTTCCCCCTTATCCATCATTCTCTATGTTATATGAAAAACTGTTGACAGCAGTTGAAGAGACAAGTACTTTTGGACTTGAGTGATACACAAACCACAGTGCCCAGCTCATTGGACTTTTGTGGATCTGTCTTCTCAAGGAATAAATGAACGTTTGTATTGGATTTCCTAGAGGAAAATTGTTTCACGGTGCAATTCAAATAATGAGGTTCTATGAGAAAGCTTATGAAGCAATTAAAAAGTGTTGTGGTAGTGGCAGAATTCTCTACAGTGAAACTAGAATGTGCCTGATGTGTGCAGGGAAAACCAAATCTTGCAATCCATGGCTTTCCAGGATGGCCAAACTTCTTAAGTTTATGTTCTGAGCAAACAAGAAACATGATCCCCTGTTGTGATCGACCTAGCTGCTGCAAAACTGACATGTACCCAAAACCTGGATTTCATCAGAATTGTTGAATAGAAAATTCCAGTCAAAATGGGAAATCATTCAGCCCTTTACCTACCCAGCAAATTACCAACAAATCATACAATAGATTATTTTTAATTTTTTTTAATTCCTGAAGGTACATAACTTTATGCCATGTGTTATGACAGCATATCCAGTACTTGCTTTACCTAAGATATGAGTGCCTGCATGGTGCGAACCATAGAGCTCGAGTTCCCAGGGCAGAAGTGAGTTGGAAGGAAAGTCAGCAACAAAGGATGTAACAACAACGGTTTGTGGAAATGTGTTTGCCAGTGGCGTGTACAACAAAAGATGAGCTGTTACAATGAACTTGCTAAGACTGATTTTATGCTTTATACTGCATGGAAACTATTTTAAGAAGAAACTAGCAATTTATCACAACATATCGAGGAAAAAAACCCTACCACAGTGACTTCTGTTTATTTTTATAGGTTCATTATATTATGTTTCTTAGAGTGTAAATGGGAAACAAGCAAACTAAAATTCTCTTTCTGTTTTTGTCACTTTCCATGCTTGAACAGACATTCTGCTAGTGTTTATTCTTTAAGCACTCTCAAGGGGAAAAAAAGCCTTTTATTTTTATAAGAGTAAAAAAACCTCCCAAAAATATTTTGCACTGAATGTACCAAAGTTGAAGGGACATTACGATCTGACTGATAGCAAACAGCATCACTATCAAGTACCTGTAAAAACGCTTAGGAACCAGGCTTTCTTCACGGTGCCATGTCTCTAGATATCAGGACTGTGCACATAAGTAATAATTTTATAATACTATATGTGATATTGTAATATGCATTTATTTTAAATGCATCCGAGTCATTTTTCATGCATTGGATAACTTAATGCAGTGGAGTTTAATACGGATATTTCATATACTCCCCACAACTTTTTATTTGTACAGCACCATAAAGCAGTAGCTCATTTGGAAACCTCTTGAGTAACCTACTGTAAGGTGAGCCACTGGTCATAACCAACATGGTCCTATCAGTGAACACCTACAAGATGTAAACTGTTCATAGTGTCTAAGCTTGCATTTTCACGGATATATAGTTTTCTTATCAAATGTTATTTGAAAAAAGTTTTTATGGCGTATCAAGCACTGCATGGACACCAGTTCCTTTATGCTTAATTTTGCTGAAGTACACAAGGCTTGCTCGCATCTATTTTTGGTACTTTCCTCCAGATGGTCTTGTGGAATGCTTGTGCAGCTGCGCACTGTTTCTTGTCCAGCTGCTGTCACGCAGTGCATCCACCACATTTTCAAACTCCAGGAAGTTGCACTTAGATACTGGTTGACAAGAACACCAACCTAGCTTTGCGCTAGCCCTCTTGAAGCACAGCAAGCCCTGTTCTGGGAGAACAGTAGCTTTCGAAGGAACCTTCTCACTTTGAAGACTCCTGAAAGGGCATCTCAGGGAGGTATTCTGCTTGATCTTGTGGGAGGGTTTTTCCAGTGGAGGTGAATGTCTACGGAGGTGTCATCAGTGAAGACTGTCACTCCACCCTCCAAGTCAGAAGGCAGGTGCAGCTGTGATGGTGGCAGCAAAGACTGAGAAAGCCCTTCAGGCTTACTAAGAAAATGTTACCTGTGCACAGGAAAAACCACTTGCAAAATCAGAGAAAGCATTATTTCAGGAACAACTGAACTTCTGCATGACATCTGGGACTCGCTTAAGTAACAGATTTTCTTAGGCTACTTCTAGCTGATGTGAAGTAGCAAAGAAAAATCCAAACGTATCACCCTGTTTTTACACATGTATTTATCAGTCTTTGCTAAGATTGCATGTCACAGATCTTAATTGCCCATCTTTTTTCAGAGCAGTAAGAAAACTGACTTTTCATCAGGTCACTCTAGTGTGGCTCATGTTTCATATGATCCTAGTCACTGAGTAGCTAAATCTCTGGCGCTCGAAGCAGAATGCAACTTTTGATTGGTTGAGAGACTGCAGAATTTTGATTTTACAATACTGTGTTATCTGTGGTCTAAAAAGGAGATTTCCCAGGTGGAAACTGTATCTACAAATTTTGAACCAGAACCTCTTTGGAATGAGAAGTTTAAATATTTGGCACAAAGTAAGTTTATACTAGTCTGCCTTTTAAGTTATGCTTTTGTACAAAACAAATCCAATAAATGCATCTTGTCAATTTTTATTTAAATATATCTACTGCACACATTTGTTCTGTATTTATGCATGTAAAAATAATTGAAATCAGTCCTGACGAATATGGTATTCGGTAAAGATGTGACAGGGTCACCAGTGGGGCAGCTGTCAGTTAAAGACCAAGTTAAAACCCCAGAGTCCTTGTAGCATTAAGACCAAGTGAGACAGAGGAGAAGCTGCTTCTTCCTCCTTTGCTGCCAGTATCACCTGGGGGACTCGAGAAAAATGTTATTTGAAAGTGGTGAGGAGTTGGTGACCGAGATATGGCTACTGATGGTGTCTCAAGCACTTGACTGGCTCTTTGTGATGATACAAGTGATGCTGCATTTTAGGAGATTAGCAGGGAGGGAGTGAAGGGAAGGAAGCCTGAGCTTTCTCAGATACCCATACCTCCTGGCTATGGCATGTAACACTGTCCCTTCAGTGTGGGAAGCTGTTCCCATTAAACACACCCCAACTGAAAGATGACTTTTGTGTCTAGCTGGTGACCACGGTGCTTTTCCTTATGACCTGCTGTGGCAGGCAGAAGGACTGAGAAGCCTTTCTGAAAGCTCTGTATCCCCTCAGAGCTCTTCCAGACAGTGCTAAGGAGCTTTGCATTTAGGGAGGAAAAAGAGCCAGTAATTCCAAAGTCAGCTACAGTGTGATGGCAGCTTGCGCTAACTTAATGTGTAGCATCTCCCTCAGTGTGGTCAGGGAGGTGCCCACAGGAGCTAAAGGGAGATGCCCATGTTTCATGCAGAGCCACGTATTGTTGGCCAACAAGCAGCACGCAGGTGCCCTGGCAGCATGGCATGTGCCAGTGGCCACCATCCCTGGCACCCCAGAGCCAGGCCCACCTTGTCCTAGACCCCAGCAACCGGCCAAGCAGAGGTGTGCTGCCAGTAGTCAATGTAACCATAACACTCTAAAGTACACTGGAGAGGCGTGTAGCAAGCCATTACCTGCTCATCACTGGCAAGCTGGTAGCAGTAGTTTTGCCCACAGAAGATGGCCATCTGCTACCTCTGTCACACCATCAGCAGCAGCTTGCGGGGTAACACAGGAAAGTCTTCTTTCAATCCAAAATAAAATCTAATCTAACAGGCAATTCTGCTGACTGGAAGCAAACCTTTTCCTCTACCCCCGGCCTGCTATTTTTCCTTTGTTTTCCAAATGTTTGCCTTTCTTGCTTTTAAATGTAATCTTCAAAGTCCTTATTTCGAACCTACCATACAAAAGGTGTTAACATAACTTAGAGTATTTCAGGTGAAATCCATCTGCGTGCACAGGCCTGCTGGGCACCACGTACACTCCATGCTGAAGCAGTTAACCTCGGGTTGGGTATGGTGGATATATGCAATCCTCAGGGAAACTGAAAGTGGAGGCAGCAGTGTACTGGCAGGACAACAGACAAAGTCTCTGGCATGAGTTACAGGCAGAGCAGCAGACCGGTAGTTTGCTCAGTTGAAAATTATAGGAAAGAAGAAGTTTGTGTGTTCTTATGTATTTTTAATCCTTATGTATTTTTAATCTTTTAAAAAGTTTAAAAAAAACGCTTCTGAAGCGTTTGTAATAGTATCATCTGTTTGCTAAATGTAATCTCAGCAGTATGAACGGCAGGTGTTTGCTGACTCTGTGCAGTGGTGGCTGCAGAGGCTTATGGAGATCCTCACAAGCACACTGTCTCAGGGCTGAGGGAACGAACCCCCGTGCGCAAAAGGGGGATCTGTGGCAGCTGTGTTTGAACAGCCTGTATCAATCCATGTCCCATCCCATACAGCAAGTCTTTTCAGCAAGTGAAAATTATTTGTATTAAATTATACCATTAGCTATGTTTTTCTTGCTGTTGGTTTTATGTGGAGAGGCAGTTTATTCCTGTGGGCAGGAAGTTTGGTCTCCAGTCGTTAAGATGAGAAGCTTTAATGCTAACCTCACAGTGTTAACATGGAACCACTACTGCTCTTTCCCCTTCTCATCCTTTCCTCCTCGGGCAAGGATATCGAACTCCAAGCAAAACTTCAGAACAGTTACCCCAACCAGCATTTTGGCCCAATTAGGTGGTACCGAACAGAACTGCGGCAATGTTAAGGGATGACTAGCTTTCCAACTGTAAGTAAAACATCCTGGACAATTTTATTAGCACAACTACAGTGACTGGATTAGTTGTATTTTACAATAAAAAAAAAAAAGGGGGTTATGGGTTGAACTTAAAATTGCTTGTTTACTGGAAAAATAAATATACCTTAGGTAAATAGCAGGGGGAAAGAAGAACTTTGTTGTAAAGCCAGGAAGGCTAACAGCCTTTTTACAGCCCTTTCCTGGTTAGCAGTATGCAAAGCTATGTAAAGCTGACCCTAGGAACACACAATTTTCACAGTGTGTGTTGGTTTATGTTTTACATCTTTTTCAAACAGAAAATGAACACTTCCGTTCTGTTTCGGACCAGCCAGTTTCAGCACTAGACTACAGCTATCTAATACATTCTCTGCTATAAAAAGTTTTTTTATTCAAACATAGTATTTTCAAAATGTTTTTACTGGAAAGAAAGCTATTGTTCAGATCAAAACTTCATTTAGTGCTCTGCTTCAGGGACTTTGCTCAGAGCCATGTTACGCCATAGGCATTTTAAGGTAAACTCATGATTAATGAGAGTTCTACTGGATGTCAGTGACGTTACAATGACCTCCTGGCCGCTGCTCAGAAAGGCTCCTCCTGACTGTAGGTAAGAGGATGTCAGGCTAGGTCTGCTCTGAAGTGGTTACAGTCAGTGACTGGCATTTTGAGCGTGTTTTCTTTATCTACCAAATGAAGTCGGATTACATTGTAGATCAATAATGATAAAAATTTAACTACTGGTGTGTTCTGACAAATCTCTAAAAAGTTCAGGGGATTGCAAAAGGGAGCTGAGCTGTGCTTCTTTCAGGCCTTCCTCCCTTTAGGGACTTCTGAATAATAAAAAATGTACTTTGTTTTTCAGTAGTTTCTTTTTCAGGCCTTTCAGAAACTTCTCAGTCCCTACTAGAAGAAACCTTGTCTATGTAGAGGGCTTTGGCTGAGCACTCAGGAGGTATATTGTTCCACTAATTTAACATAACTTTGTGCTGACATCAATGTAATCAGCTTTTAAATGTGTAGACCTACAAAACTGCAGAGGACTCTGGTCTCCCTTATTCTGGGCTGCCTTCCTAAGGCTGGCCGTCCCCTCCCTTCTAATTGCGCATAATCCTACAGTCACCAGGAGACAGTTTCTGGCCACCTGCGCTGACTGTAGCTATAGTATCCAAGTGAGTTTGTTTATTAATTAATTAAACTGGTCTCTTTTGCAACAAGAGCGGCTCCCTTCAGTCCAGAGAGCTGACAGGATCATGGTTACTGTGACATCCAGAGTGTGAACAGTTTAAGAAAAATAGTCATAATGGTTTTTTTTTGGAAAACAGTTGATCAGGTATCCAAGAGTAAAGCGTTCTTTCATTCTGTTTTTTTGCAAAATTAGGAATGAGGTAGGGGATTTCTCTTGCAATGTTTTCTGTTGACAGAATTTCTCAGAGCCCGTGGGCTGCTTCAGGCTGCTGGCTGGCAGGGTGAGGAGCTCTTGCAGTGAGGCAGCTGAGTGCCGAGCCAGGAATCGCAGCAGCAGGCGATTTATTACCTTTGTGAGGACTGTGCCTTCCACAGGTGGAGGATTTGTCACGCAGCCCTTGAACTCCTTTCTTTCCAAAAGCATGTTCATTTCTGCATTGCCTGCTAACTGCAATACAAACAGCTGCTGACCTACTCCTGTGACTGTGGCATCTCACATTTTAACTGAGAATTGCAATTTTTATAGTTAGAAATACTCGTCAAGCTGTGTAAGTCAGGTCAATAAAAGATTTTGCTGAGACATATCTGATTGCTGTGCTGACTGCAGTCAGACGTCGAAGCTGAGTAATTTTAAAATAGATTACTGTATGAATAAGCAAATAAAACCCTGAATTCTCATAAATAATGCTGAAGAAGGAATGTAATTGTAGGTGCTGTAATGATAAGATACAGCAGTTCCACGCAGCAGATAAGGGCATGCAAAATGCAACCGTGGAATAGTGCTAGAGTGAAAACATGACTGAACGGGGAGGGAGAGGAAAGGGCCTATGCTTTGCAAGCAGGGAGTGGGGCACTGAGCTGTGCTGAGCACTGGGCATGCAAGTGGGGATACTTGTGGCTTGAAAATTAGGCCGTGATAACATACCTGGGGAAAATGACTTCATCCTGAAGTTCATGAGTGTTATTGCAACTGCAAGGCATATTTTACCTAATTTTTAGGTTTTGAAAATCTGAAGTACACAGTCAGAAAACTTATTTCCAAATTGTTTTTTCTTACTTTATTTTGTTTAAGTTGGGATGGTTTTTTTATGTGGATCACAATCGAGGAAATGAGGGCTTCTAAATAAAGGTGGTGTCTTAAAATCCTCTTTTATTGTTTGTACAGAAAATTATTTGGTTTATTACTAGCTGCATTTGGCATAAGAAATAAGAGTTTACCTGCTGATAAGAAGGTAAATCTTTGCTACTGAAGGTGACTTTCATTTTAAATGTGATGGGCCAAATCCCTAACATTTAGATGTAGACTTTTTTTTTACATGGCTGGGGTTTGTGTTCTGATTGTGTATGAACCATAATTTCCACAAAGAGAGGGATTGATATGTTTTTTATAAATCTTATTTAGGGTAATTAAAATATTCTTAATGATCTAGTTAGCTTTGGTCAGGCTAATGTGAGTCTTGACTACATTCATGCTCTAATGACATGATCAGAAAAAGTACTGTGTAAGAGGGTAGGAAGATTTAAGGATCGGGTTCTCTACCTAAAAGCTGACCTGGCTCTTTACCTAAAAGCCAGGACTATTGGATAAGTCAGCAGAAGAGTCAAAAGAAGAATTCCTTTCAAGTTTTCTTCGTTAACACGTAAACTGAGCTGGTAAGAGTTTTATATAAAGTTTAAGTCCTACACTAGAAGACAACTAGTATGTTGGACCATAATGGTTCAGTACTTCCATACAGCAGGACATGTTTCTGCAATGAGTCTGCAACACTCAGGAGACTGTTGTTTATTATCAGCATTGCAGGGAGAAAGAAGAATTATAACAATATGAAGTACATAAATCATCTTAGGAGGATGTTTTTTTCTTTGTACTCTGTTTTTCCTTGGTGTAATATAGCCTTGAGGGCATCTATGAATCCTGATCAGCAAGGCTGCTTTTTTGTGTAAATGACTGAGCATTTGCACTTTTAAGGGCTGGTATAGCATGGAAGGGGGAAACGTTAGAGCAGAAGGTGGTAATGAGGGATGTGGGGTGCAATGCTGGTACCCCAGGTCAGTCGATATTCTCATCCTTGCTAGACTGTAGCTTGGGTTATTCGGGATGTTTGAAAGTGCATGTTTTACAAGCTTTTGCAGTGGGGATGCAGGCATCCAGAATCTAACAGGTGTATAGGTGCATCTCCCTCATTTTTGACAATTACTTGATATAATTTTGTACCAAGTTCTTTCTTTTTAAAGAATTTCAGCACTGAGAATACAGAGTGCGTATTTATTTCTAAGCTTTAAGTAGAACATACGTGGCGTATTTTTTAATCCTTTCCATACTTTTCAGTTAAGTGTTCACAAGACTGTGTATCAAATACAATACCGAGTTTTTTCTATCTTTCTACAAGCTAATTTGAGTTTCATCTGAATTTGGTATATGTCTTTCACAACACACTAAATGGGTACTATGTGCTTCACGCATTAAGATGGTGTACATCCTTTTCTCCATTTACATTGCATTGCATTTCACTTTTCCTTTGAGGCAGAGAGAGCAGATACGAAATGTGTTGAGTGTGTTACAGGGACACACAATGTGTTTCGTTGTGCCTGGCTTCAAGGAATGTACTGTAATGTTTGACTGCTCACAGATTTGCATAATTATCTACTCAGTTGAATACAGGACTGTTGTGTTGTATTTCCTGTTATTCAAAAACATTTGGGGAAAAGATTTTTCTGTGTATAATTTTATTTTCATACTGATCTCTATTTTGTTTAAGACCATGTTTCATCATGATATCACTTAATTAAAATAAATCTTCTTACAAAATCCACCTTGGAAATCAACCCTTTTCTTATGCCTCCAAATATATCGGGACATTGTTTTTTTAAATGAGTACCTGTTATCTCTAGGGTCATTCTATGCCCTTGGCAGCAGTTTAAATCCTTTACAGAGAAAGCAAAAGTTGCTCTTTCTTACACCACCTTTCCTAAGTGACTTCTGGTGGCCGCTGGAGTCTGGCGTGTTACAACTGGTAATTTTGGAAGCAGAGAAAGTAAGGATTCTGCAGCCATACGCAACGTCGTTTGAACAAGAACTACATAAGAACCAAAGACTATCAGGAATTAAGTAAGTGAACAAGGTACCAGATACTACAGTTGTCATGTTGGAGAGGCCTGGTCTTCACAGAAGAGTCTCAGCTTTTGGATGGAGCATCAGAACGGGCAGCAACACTGGCTGTAACACGAAGCACTGGCTTTTCACAGGGAAGTATCTTCAGGGAAAAATACCTTTTCATTTTTCCTGTCTTTAATAAAAGTTGGTGGCCCCCACCAAAGGTTTCCTCCTACTTTATAACAGATGATACTAGTTCCAGTAAGACATACTGGTCTTTGTTCAGCACTTAGGTGAAGGTTCTCAATGTCATGACACAGTCCAAGGAGACCTTTGCTCTAGAATGGTTAAATGGCAAGTTGTCACTTCTGTGCATTACATAAACTCCTTGTAGAATATGATATCAAAGTGATCTTTATTATAAACCTTTTTTTAAGAAAGTAATTTTGTGTTATTCTGCTGCAAGCTAACCTAAAGTGTTGAAGGGGGGCTGCTGTGGGAAGAGAAGGGGGTTTGAGGCTTGAGCTCTTTCAGACATTTCTCTGTTGCAGTTCTCGATGTCGACTCATGAGAATTTCACCCTGATCACTGATGCCGTGTATCAAGACATTGCTTGGTTTTCCCTCAGTATATAGACTGGAGTTTGTATAAAACTCTTGAGGTGACACCAAGGCAATTCTGGTAAGCAGTGACTGGGTGACATACAGAGACCGTTTCCTCCCTGCCTTAAGGATCATCTTGCCGCGAACCCCTCAGAGTTCGGTGCCCATCGCGCGGGGAAGCACAGCTTGACTCAATGTGAGTGACTTAAGCTTCACTTTATTGTACTAGCACAGGCAATATATAGGGACGGTTACACACCCGGCATTGGCTAATTGGCTATATTCTTTGCTTACAATTATAGAGATTGGTGAAAACTTCTAGTTACCTCATTACTTGTCCACGAACAAGGCAGGGGGGGGATGCGTGCTCCCTCCCCCCAGCCTCTGACTCAGCACAAGCCAGTGCTGTCTTCAAGGCCACAGCACCTGCCTTTGTTTCTTACTTTCAACACTTTCCCATCGCTAGGGCCTCCTATTATTTACAGCACTCTCCTTCTGCCAGGGCCTCTGTACTTTGTACAGAGACTCCGTTCACACGCTCTCCTAGCCATTTCTCCACATCACCTGTTCCTTGCTTCCTGAGCACCAATGTGGTGGGATTCTTGCAGAGGTTTTTGCATGGGCATAAAAGATCAGTTGGTGGTTTTTTTGGTGGTGGGTTTTGGTGTTTTTTTGTTGGGTCTTTTTTGTGGGTTTTTTTGTAGCTATTGGTTTTTGGGTTTTTTTTAAACAACATATGTTAAATAAAACCATGATGATTATTTTTGGATGAGGCGGGTATTCATATTCAATGACCAGGTCACACACAGAAGTGACTGTTGCAGGTATGGCAGGAGATGGCACATTGATTCTGAGGACCTGTGGTTCTCTGGTTTGAGTACTTCACATTTTATGAATTTGGTATAAAGAGAGGTTGCTTCAGCTGATGGTGCACTCATAGATGTATAGGGTATGGGCAGTCTCTGTAGGGCCATGGTTTGGGGCGGGGGGAGTTCGCTTGTTTTACCCCCATAGACTGAAACAACAATTGGTGTCAGTAAGTCCAAGAGCATCACCCCTAAGACAGGCAGCTTTATGCTGGGATTTGAGATGCACTGAATCGGCACATTTCTCCACTAGCCTACTCAGTGCAGTGTTCTGGTGTGCCAGCTCCATGCTTTTCTGCTCAGTAAACAGCTGGGTGTACTTTGCACAACAGCGATCGTCCACTCTGCAGGCAGATTTGCTCTTGCTGCTTAGAGGCAAGATGTGGAAGCTGTGGACCTTTCCCCATGACTTTTGAACTGCAGGACACTGAAGATGGTCGGGTAAGGCTCTGCTTTGCATGTTGTTGTCACATCACTAGAGCATTTTCTGCTCCATGCAGTGGTGATGCCACAAGGACACTAAACAGCTTGCTGGAATTACTTACTTGCCTTATGTTTTTTGAGGCTTTATTTTTGGTGCTATGAAAGAGGGTCTCGCTTTGCCAATGTCTTGTCAAAGATGTTGCCACAAATGAGTTGTAGAAGGCTCGGTCTGTGTGGCTCTTTACTGTTGTCCACTTATCCCCCACTCTAGCGACAGTTATCTGCTGAGAAGGGTTGGCTGTGGTCTATTCATTCTGAATACACCAACCCCATGATGACAGGTCTGAGTGCATACCAGCACTTCTTGAGGGAATCAAGCTTCTTCCAAAAGTTTAGCTTCCTAAAATGCCTATGGCTTGGAGCAACGTGAGCTGTACATCACAGCTCTGCCAAATACATAGCTGATCAAGAATAGTTCTCTTCATGAAACCCTCTAAAGACTGTGAAAAGCCAGTTCTGTAATAAGGGAGATCATTAAGGAAAACAAGAGAAGTTATTGTTAAGAATGGGATTTATGAAGCTAACACCTTTGGGACAATTAAAAAATAGCAATTAACGACCAGATGTATGCATTAGTAATAAGCATGGATCCTAACCCTGTACTGTTGTGACCTTCAGCCTATCATTCCCTCTCTCCGCCCTTTCTTTGTCATGCTCCTGTGTGGTAGTGTATCTTAAGTCAAATTCTAAAGTCCTCAGGGTGGTGTCCTGCCAATTATACCCTTTCTCCAAGTGCCATACGTGTTTCTATGGCATTATAAACAGATAACCAAGGCTACAATAACAACACACATGTCACGAAGCATTTCTGGTATTTATTGGTTTTCAGAACTTAAAGGGAGAGTAGAGCAAATCCCGGCCTCGAAGAAGATCTGTCGACACAGGCAGCTAAGGAGACAAACATAAGCACTGTCATTTACTTTTTGGCACCACGTGCTATAATAACCTAAAACATCTTAATGTTAGTCATCATTTAATTTTACTCCTGTGGATCACTCGGTATGTTTGGAATGCTGCTGGCTTTTCGTACTGCACAAAGAATGCTTCTCAACAAAACCAAGCTTTTCTACAGGACGTAGAAATAACACGTTTATTTGGGAGAGGTATTTGAATTCATGTTATAATGAAGGAAAAGCACAGTCTTAAACTCTGCGGAGATGGTGGAACTCTGGGGGATAAAGATTTTTGGCTTTTTTTTTGTCAAAAATACCCACAAATCTAGAGGGAAAGTCAAGCAAGCAGGAGTCATGCTTGAAAAGCAGTTCTTGTCCTTAGTAGGTGCATCTTATTGTGCCAGATGCCTGTTCTAACATATTTCAGAGTCTTCAAAAATACTTAGTTTTCTCAAACTGCATATCTTATCTTCAGTTATACACTTGGACTAATTTTAATGTAAGCATTGCTATGGCAGCATGACTGACTTGGGTACTGTACTTGCCATGCAGTTCCCATTTCACCGGCAGTGCCATGGCAAAAATAAGCCAGTAACTCTAATCGTGCACTGCTGAAATTAAATTAAATTTATAGCTCAAACTCTTATGTGACATTACTGCTTTTATGGCAAATCCATTATAAAACGGATGTTTGCAAATTCCTAGGGCAGCTGGTTGGATTGCTTCACAGAGGAAATCAATTTGGCAAACAAATTGCAGCTATTTTAGAGCTCTAATTTCAATTTATGTCTAAAGCATGCTTTAGGCTATTCTATATCCTCAAAAAGGGTCTTTGAAACCGTAAGTTAAAGTCTTTTAGCTTTTTTTTTTTCCTCCCCCTTTGGGCTCCTTAAAGCAAGAGGCTCTGAAGACCCAGCTGCCACTTACGTACATGAAGGTTGTCAAACAGGCTCTGTGGGAGATGCCTACTCCTATAAAAGTGTAATACAGAGTAGGTTCTATTCCCACTCGAGCATGCCTATGCCAAGTTCAGAACAGATACACCAATTTCCGTTTTCAGCTGGACACAGCTACCGCTATGGTTGCCTGAGACTTCTGCAAGCTGCGTCAGACAGGACATAAAAAGCCCAACTCTGCAGTCATTGCTGGTAAGCGTGCGTAAGTTCTGCTGTTCTGGTTGTGGGTTTCTTTGTCAGATCCCCGGCTCGGCTATACCAGGAACGTCAGAAACCACCGCAGCCCTTGCGAAGCTCCCCACGGCCTCCCCCACACCAGCGGGGCCCTCGGTGGCTTCGCACAGCCAACCTCTATGTCGGTACACCTCTTGCTCCCACAGTGCCTCAACCTCTCCCCATCTCCTAGTACCCCTGGATGCAGCAGGCACACCGCTACGCCCCATTACGGTATTTAAATACAATGAGTGCCCAAACCGGCGGCTCTCCTCGCCCCGCACTCCGTGAGGCTGTCCCCTCAGCTGCGCCGCACGGGGCCGTGCTCCTAAGCTGGAGGCTCACGGTACCGCTCAGATCACCCCCGGCTCCCAAACACCTGGCCGGCCCTGCCCCAGCAGCCCGGGGTGGGTGGGAGGAGGCCGTCGGTCCGCCTCAGCGGGGCCGGGCAAGGCCGCGGCTCCCAGCACCGCGGGGGAAGGAGCAAGGAGTAGGCTCGGGCGCGCGTCCCGGCCCCCTCACCTCTCGCGAAGGAGCTGGGCAAGGCGGCGGCCCGGGCCGGCAGCACCTGCCGCTACCAATCGTCTCACCCGCCGCCGACAACTCCGCCCCGGCCGCCTTCGAGGGACGAGCGCAGCGGTGCGGGGCGCTCCCCGCTCGGACGGCGTCCCACCAATCGCTGTGCGAACGGCTCCCCTCGCTGGGCGCGGATTGGCTCCCTCAGGCCGAAGGGCGGACGCCGCCGGGGCAGCCACATCTACCGGGCTGCGCTTTTCAAACGCCGACTGTGCGGGCGCGGCGGTTGGCGGGGGCCGGCCTACAGCGTGCGCGGGCCATTGCGCTGGCTGTTCGGCCGTGAGGGGCTTCCCGGGAGTCCGGCAGGCGGAGGTGAGTGTGCCGAGCCGGGGCGCGGCTCCCGGCCTCAGCCGCTCTGGGTGGCGGCGGGCAGATCCGGTGCGAGGAGGGAGGTAGGCGGTGTGAGCCGTCCTGCTGCCTCCCTTTCTCGGTGTCGGAGTTCGCCGGTCCACCTCTGTGCTGGTGGCAGCACCCCGAGGCGCAGGGGTCTGTGAGGAGCGCTGGGATGTACCGCGGACACCCTGGGCCGGGTCCTGCCCTGATGCTGGCCCGTCCCGACGGGGTTTCAACTCCGGGAGCGCGCAGCTCCCGCGGGCTCTCGTTGCGGCAGCTCCAGGGGAGGATGGAGGCGAAGGGCGCCCCGGAGTATTCGGTCCTCTCCGGACAGGGTCTCCCTCACGGAGGTAAGGCTGATTGGGTGTCTGGCGAGGGAACAGATCTGCCGCCGCCCCTCCTCGTTGGTTGAGGAAGGGGAGCCCAGGCTGCCCGTGAGTACTTTTATCCCCCCCGAGGCGCAGGGGTCTGTGAGGAGTGCTGGGATGTACCGCGGACACTCTCAGCTGAAAGGCTCCCGGAGGAGCGGCTGAGGAGAGGAGGTGCGTGGGGCCAGCCGTCTGCCGGCGCTGGCGGTGAGCGGAGGCGGTCGCGTGGGGCTCTGCGCTCGGCCGGCCCGGGCAGCGCACCGGGGACCTGTCCCCGGAGCGGGCCCTGCCCCCGGAGCGGGCCCTGCAGGGGCGTGGGGAGGCCTAGGGCCGGTCCTGCTCTGTGAACGCCCGCCTAGGCCGGAGCAGGGACGGGACCTTTGTGCAAAAGGTTAAATGGAGGGTCTTTTTGCGCAGCTTAAGATAGCTTCTGTGTAATTGGATTTCTGTGAATCCGTGCGTCTGATGTCTGTAAGTCAGGCCTTTGGTGTAGTGAGTGACCACACAGGCATCGCTTTTAATTTTGGAAACGGTTGATGTGTTAGAATTCGTGCCTTTTTCTCATAGCTGATTGGATTTGAAACTGTATGCTATTCTCCGGGATAGGTTATGTGCCTGTTTGGGGTTTCTGCCTGCTGTGCCTATGTATTTTTCTGTGTTCTTAGTGACACTACAGTAGTACGAGGAGATGGGTTTTATACCCATCGAGGAGTAGTACGAGGAGATGTACGAGGAGATGGGCTGGTTTTATACCAGCCAAGCAAAGTTAATTCAAATGTGTTTAAGGAGAACTTATATCTTAGCTCTGTAACAATAACGATGTAAAAGCTTATGTGATCTGTGTGATAATAGTAACCTCTTAATCAGTTAGGTCAGTTGTCTGAAATAAACTTTTGTGCTGAAGTGCTGCAGTCACAAGAATCATAGAATCATAGGGGTTGGAAGGGTCCTCAAGAGCTCATCGGGTCCAATCCCCCTGCCAAAGCAGCTTCCCAGCTCATATTGCACAGGTCGGCGTCCAGACGGGGCTGGAATCTCTCCAGAGAAGGAGACTCCACCACCTCCCTGGGCAGCCTGTCCCAGGGCTCCCTCACTCTCACTGGGGAAAAGTTCTTCCCCATGTTGGTGCAGAACTTGGTGTGAAACTTCCTATGCTCCAACTTGGAGCCATCGCCCCTTGTCTTGTCCCCACAGACCACTGAAAAGGGGCTGGCCATTTCCCCCTGCAGCCCACACTTAAGGTATTTATAGACATTAATAAGGTCCCCCCTTAGTCGTCTTTTGTCCAGGCTGAACAGCCCCAGCTCACTCAGCCTTTCCTCATAGGGGAGATGCTCCAGGCCCTTCATCATCTTTGTAGCTCTTTGGACTCTCTCCAGGAGATCCCTGTCTTTTTTATCCCAGGGAGCCCAGAACTGGACACAATACTCCAGGTGGGGCCTGACCAGGGCAGAGTAGAGGGGGAGGATCACCTCCTTCGACCTGCTGGACACACTCCTCCTGATGCACCCCAGGATCCCATTGTCTCAGCCCGCAGGGCACACTGATGGCTCATGGCCAACCTGTCATCAACCAGGACCCCCAGGTCCTTCTCCACAGAGCTCTTCTCCAGCAGGTCACCTCCAGCCTGTACTGATACAAGCAGTTATTCCTTCCCAGGAAGGAAACTGTAGGTAACTGTAACAGTTAAACTGCAGTGAGTACAGCTCTAAGGGGAAGCATAACGTTTCAGATGTCTGAATCAGTCTCTTAAATGATAAGCTGTCATATAATTGAGGAAAAAGGAATACATGTTTGTTTACAAACAAGGTGTTTCAAAGACTTTTATGATAGATTGTATTGTGACCCCATAATAATGTTATAGGAAGTTATTTCATGCTTATCAAACGTTACTTGGAAGATATGCTTAAGATGTGTAGTAGTTCGGTGGGGTTTTTTCCTGCTAAAGCATGAATCATGATTTAAACTCAAAATAGTTCAAATCTGAATATCTGTGTTCCAAAAACTGATAATTTGAACAGTCTTGGGTTCTGAATTATATTTGAATCATAACTAGTTGAAGTGCTTCCCCAGAAGTTCCTGATGGTACACATCTGTCACTTGAAAACTAAAAGTGTATTTTTGTATGGTTGTTAACTGAACTGCCTTGTGACTTTTGTTTTTGTTTTTCTTCACTGATAAAGGTAAACCTACTTTTTAAAATAAACTGTCAATTAAGACTTCTGTTATCCTTCAGTAACCTTTTTCTGCTTGGCTTTTGCATTTCACCTGAAGAGATGTGTTAGGCCTATAAATGTGAAGTCAAACCCAGGATTTTTTAGCATATAAGCAGCTTTTTATTTTTTCTAACAGTAGTAGAAATAACGTGGGTGTATGTATCTTCATTATGTGCTATTCTACTGGGTTTTTTAAGGTACTTTAATTGATATTACTACATCATTTGGTTTTAAATGATCTGAACTTGCAAAGAGGATGTCATCCATTCATGCTGCTTTGTGCAATCTAGTGTTAAAGTTAGATGAGCTATGAGGTGACTAAGTAATGTGAGTCTTTCCTCTGGGGAAAAAAAAAAATATTTTCTTTTTCCTGTGGGTAACAATTCCTGCTGTGTTGCTGACAACAAACAGGAAGGGGGTTTGGTTAAGTTACTCATGGATCACAGTTGAAAGTGCGAACTTAAGGAAGTTGCTGGAACTTACCAATGGAGAGTTAAAACTTATTTTCAGAAAGCTTTTTTTAAAAAAAAAAGTAGTTATTAGCATTTTTACTAGAACTGAAGCGTATCCATAATATTTATGGTTATGCTCCAGGGGAGAAAACAATACTCCAGAAAACCCACAACCTAAGTGTCAAAATGATAGAAAAGAAACAGTTTGGTGGTTTTGTTTTTTTGTTTTTTTGCTTTCTTAGCATGTTTTGATTAGTATCCTTCACAGGTTTTATTTTTACAGTGATTCAGTATGTTGTTTTCAGCTCCCTACTGAACAAATTTAAAGCTATTTTAGTCTGAGACCCCTAAACTCTTAACATTTTTATGCTTGTCTGCACTGTAGTTATGAGATTTTTAAAACTTTAAATTATTTTTACCAGGTAACTGGCAGGAGAGAGAGAGACACCTGTTCCTGACTATGTCAAGGAGAAAGTTGGAGAATAAAAGCCTCTCTGGCTTGTTAGCCACATCTCTGCAGACACAAATCAAGACAGACAATTTCTACAATTCTTATATGCTTGAATCCAAGGAGTTAGGAAGGTAAGATTATTCTTGATCATTCTATTTTCAGTAAGAGTAATTTTTTTTTTTTTTGCAAGATAGAGCTCTGTGCAATTACAGAAATTTTCTAGCAAACTTGTATGGTAGTAGGTGAGGAATGAAGTATGCCTCTCTCCTTCCCAGTGCTCTTTGCAGTAGCCATTGGGCTCTTGTGGGGTACTGGGAGACAGAAGACGCCAGCCTTTTCCATGTCAGAGACTTCTGGCCTGGCATGTAGATCTGGGATTATATTCTTTTTCTTCCATTTCCCCTGTCTAGTCATGCGTTGCATTCCAGGTACATAAACTAAAGAAAAGATGATGTAGGGTAATACTACAAGACAAAGAGTTGGAATTTTGAGTGAGTTGTTTGGGTTTGGTTTTTTTTTTTTTAAGTCCAGAAAACAAAGACCTTTTTCTCTCCCCACTCTCAAGCAGTTAGTTTAAGTTTCTAACAACCTGCTGTTTTAGAGTAGTTTTGCAGTCTGCTTCTCTTGCTTGTGTTTGCAACAGTAAAATAGGAAATAAAACAGAAGGGGGGGACACACACAAACCCTTTGGTATTTATGATCCTGTTTCTGACATCTGGGTTCATGCTTATTTCAAATCGCTGGGTTAATTCATACCTTGAAAACATTCAGTGAAACGGGTGTGATGCCACGTGAAGGTAGTGCCCTGGTCATGTTTCCAAGCTCCTTGAACAGAAGTGGCCCAGGTTAGTTCCAGCTGCTGTGCCACACTCTGCTATATAGTGATTCTTTGCACCTGTAACTTGTTTTGTCAGCAGTGATGCTCTTCTGCATGTGATTTTGTAAGCTCTTTAGCCTTAATTGTTCTCTGGGTTTTTGTTTGGGTTTGTCGGTATTGTTTTTTCCCAAGCATGTGCTTGATCTGGTACACTTCTATACAAGTGCACCTTACAACCTGTAATTTCTCTGTTTTCTTACCCCTTTGTCAGCTCTGGTTTTGAATTCTAGGCTCTACAGAAGGAGTTTATATGCATTATCCTCTAGAACTCCAGTATTCTTAAAATGCTGGATTTTCAGATTATATATCCCTGGGAGATAATGTCTAAAGCTAACCCAAGTATAGATTTTTGCATGGATTCGAAAAGGGGTCTTTAATACCTCTGTACGTGCAAAACTAGGCATAACAAAAGAAGTGCCAAAATGCAAAGAAACAGAAGCAGAGCAGTGTGTTTTCCAAACATATTTTTTACTTTTCCTGGCCTAACAATGTGTGTATGTACTTTCTTAATGTTTTAATTGTTTAGAGCACTTCATGAGGTAAAATCCACTTTTCTTTGTAGCTTTTCTGAAAGATTTAATATGCTTTTCTTTACACTTGCAATTTTCTTCTTCCTCTTCCGGTTACTTACTAAATGGGTCTTTTGTTCTTCTTTACTTAAGCTTCCCAAGTCCAATTTCTTCCTCCCACACCCATATCTTTTTGGTCCTCTGGTATTTAAGACACTGACTCATGAAGTAGGCAGGTTCTGTTTAGAAGGTGAAGTAGCTTTGTCTCCAGTATGGCTTGGCTTCTTTTGAAGTAGTTGAATTTCTGTGGTTCATAACTGGGGATATGAAAACAACTTGTAAAAATGTGCTGTAAACTCTGATGGGGAAGTAGTTGCTTTGTAGGCAACAAGGAGTGAGAAGCACTTTGCTTTCATGCAGTGCTTCAGATCTGACTCTCTTTTTTCTTCTTTTTTTATTTCTGGGGAAATTCCACTGCTCTAAAACAACTGTGTGTTAATGACTGGTTCACTACAAATGCAGTAAAAATGAGTGGAAATTCTTACCTTACCTTACCTTACCAGGATCTGGCGATCCTGCTGACCCTTAAAGCTGTTATACCTGCAGTGACTAGAAGGATGATGTGCAAAAACTATTAGGGAACGTCTTGTTGTTCTCATGAAACTCTACTAGTTCCCCTTTTTTAATTTTAGAGAAATTTTTGTGGTTGACAGGGTGATGTGATGTTAAATCAAGAATGTAAGCTGTGGGGGAGTATCTTAAACTTTGGTATATTACGAAATTCAGCTCAATTTCAAATGCTGTGCAGTAATAAAGTGGTTCAACAACTGGGGAAGGGCTAAGGAACTATTTGTAAGCCTGAAATGGCCAGAATGAAGAATGCGTGTATTGGATTATAAATAACTTTCACCTTTTAAATTAATTCGTCTCTTGAGTTTTGTACTCTTATCTTTTTAAATTTAGTGCTTTGAAGAAAGGGCAAAGAAATCCTACAATTACTTGATTTTGAAAAAAATGAGAGAAGCTAATTTAATTTAAAAAGCAGAGGTCAAACAGCTCTACTGAGCTGCTTAATGACGTTTGTTCTTAGTGTGTGGTGGTAGCAAAAAACATGCATGGAAAGGCATTGTTTGTTTGAAGGCAGAATTGTAGGTCTTGTTCTTTGTACACAATTTTATTACTTCTTTTAGACCTTTACACAGGGTTTTTTTAGCCCTTGAAGTTGTTTTTCTTTAAATAACATTTTTTTCTATCACTTGAAAACATTTTGCAAGTATGCAACCAGACATTTCTGGGAATGCAGAACTTGTGATTATAAAACTTTGTTTTTTCAGGAGTTTATAACTTGGCTTAAAAAACTGCATTTTTTCCCCGAATTTTTTTTTTTTAAAGGTCAGCTTAATGTTTTAACTACAGTATGTGGTTTTCTTTCAAAAACATTTCTTTGCCAAAATACATTTTTGTTACCATACCTAAACAGTCAGCTGGGAAGTAAAGCAGCACACTTTGTCTAACTGCAATGGAGAAAGAGAATGCGAAGTAGGGGTGTCTTTCTATTAAGATGTTTTTAAACATTTTGCAGATACCTGGTGGGTTTTGGGTTTCTGTTTTGGTTTGGTTTTTTTTTACCAGTACTGCAGGAATTTGTAGAGGGAAATTCTTTTAATGACTTTAAAATTTTATGCACTGAAGACCTTCCCCTCCCCTGCCCAGCATATAAATATACTTTTTCTGTGTTCCTTCATTTTTTTGATTGTTTATTACAGTATCCTCTAGGTGCTACAATGTTGTTGAGTCTTTCCAATGTAATACTGCCTTCCTGAACAGCCTGGCAGGCTCTCATAGCTGTCCCTGCTTTAGGCAGGAGGTTTTTCTAGAGACTTCCAGAATTCCTTTCCAACCGAAGTTACTCTGATTCTCTTATCCTAAAGTAAGAATGCCCGTGTAACCTCATAGTCCAATTTAATGTGCAACTAGTCTGTATAGAGGGGATTGTTCTGGGTCTCCCCAAAGCTCAGTATAATTTCTCCCACAGTAGCTGAAAGTTCAGGGAATAGTGTAAAAATGAGCCAAATGTAGCATTCCCCTGATTACTTTTGTTTGTTTGTTTCCAATCATTTGCCATGCCTTTTTTTTTTTTTTTTTCCTAATGGAAACTTACATAATTTTTGTGTCTTGGGTCCTAATGTTTTCTGTTTTATTTTGTAGAGGAAGATGTGCTGTGGTTAGGAAATGTATAGCTAAATCTACAGGACAAGAATATGCAGCTAAATTTTTAAAGAAAAGAAGAAGAGGTCAAGACTGCAAAGCAGAGATTCTTCATGAAATTGCTGTGCTTGAATTAATGAAATCTAATCCTCGCGTAGTTAATCTCCATGAAGTCTATGAAACAGCAAATGAAATCATCTTAGTGTTGGAATAGTAAGTATGCCTTCATCAGATGTGCCACATTTGTAGTTGCAAATATGTCAGTATACTCATTTTTCGCACGAGTTGCTTGAACACCCAGAAAACTACAACTCTATGCAATATACATTATGCTAATATTTCACTGTGATATACTTTATACGCTCTTGGGGACTCTCTTGCTATGATTTATTTTCATTTAAATGTGTGGATTGGATAATTGCTGTTAGTTTGTATTTTTGGGTTTGTATATAGTTGGGTTTCTTTACATCCATAGCTAATGAGTTATGTCAAACAACATGGAATAAGGTATAAACCAAAATATACCAAAACCTATAGTAGGTCTGTACTCCAAATTTTTAAAAATAAACTGAAAGGTTGTCTTGCTTTGTTTTTACAAAGAGCTATCAAAAGCTAGATTATTTTTTCTTCTTAATGCATAACTCAGCTTGGTAGAAAATTTCACTCAGTTTCAAATTGAAATAATTTTTGTTCCTTTAAATACTATCTCAGGAAAGCGAGATATAAAGTAGATGTAACGACAAAGTCCAGATGTCAAGTTTTGAACTTCATATCAAGAACCAGTCCAAGTTCACATAAAAGCCATGCTCATTCTACAGCTTCTCTTAGAGCTCAGCTAGTTGTCTTGCTTCTTAAAGCTCCATAATGAAACAATTTCCTTGTACTATGCTGGTCTTAATGGTCTGCTTTGTACTAGTGTTTAGCAGTCTTCAGTAAGTGTTCCTAGTTCCCTTGGGTTAAGCAGAGGACGGATGACACTTCTGAATTAAGACCTTCTGTAGCGGAAGATGCAATTTTTATTTCTTTAGTCATTATCAGAACTCTGTGTCAGTACTTAAAAAGGAATTGCAAGAAATTAATCTCTTACTCATGAAATAGTTTATAAGCGTTTCCTATTTAGCCATATTTTTCCTCCTGTGTATAGTCCTTGCTGTTGTTGGATTGTATTGTGGGGTTCTTTGGGAGATGTGCACTTGCACAACCTGATTCTTACTACTGTATCTAAATCAAGGAGAAACGTGTGCTGCTTAATAAGGCCATCCCTGTCAAGGGAATTACTAAAGATGTGAATACTTCAAAAGCCCTGCAGCAGAGCTGGTTAGTCCTGTAATCTGAGGGTTGAAGGTAACTAGAAGAATCTAGTTACTCAAGAGAACACTGGCATCTGTACTAATTAATTTTGCAGCTATACTAATTTTCAAATCTATCTGTTGTGGCCACTGAAGAACTAAGGCCCTGCAGAGTCAGATCAGTGGTCTGATCTGCTGCTGCTTCCGGCAGCGGTTGTAGGGAGATGCAATTTAGGAAGAGCTGAGGAGCGTGTCAGCCTGTACACTTTTTGCTGTCTGTGTGCTTTGCACAGTCCCAGCATACACTGCAACAGGCAGATGTTGTAAAAATACCTCTGCATGTTCCTTTTAGTGTCTGGTTATGGACCTGTAGTCTGTGAACCTGTTTTGTCCTTTTTTTGAACCTCTTGATACCATCTACTTTGGTAATAAGTTCCAGATGTTCATAGCCTACTGTGTGAAGAAATACTTTCTTTTATGTGTTTTAAACTGATCAGCTAGTTTCATCAGGTGCTTCCTAGTTCTCATATCATGGGATTTGGTGAACAACTAATCTCTAAACCAGCTCTAGTTGTTCTCCCCAAACTGAAGAGCCAGTTTCTCTTTGGCCTCTTCCAGCAAAGCCAACTGTCTGTACTCTTACTTGCCCTTCTCTGTATCTTCACTAATCTTACCTGCTTCTTGAAGATACAGAAACCAGAACTACATCTAAGGTTTTATGCTGAGCATAATTTTGCTGCTTTTAGTTCCCAGTAGCCTTCCTGATGATAGCCATGTATGTTAGCTTTTGTTTTGGCTGCTCTGCACGTTGGTCCAATTATTTCAAAGAACTGTCATCAAAATTTCCTGAGCTATACTTGCCAGTTCAAAGTTAGGCATTGTGTAGGATTCTATCATGTTGCTTTTCTGAAGATGCCTTATATATGCCAGGGATCATACGGTGCGCTCTCACTTGTTTTCTCAGTTGGTGCTGAATGTTGTTTGTTAATGTCTTCCTTGAACTGTGGAGCCAAAACTGGGATGCTGCATCCTAGCAGTGGTCTAGAGTGCTGGGTAGAGTTACTTGTCTCAGCCTATTGCCTGTGCTCCTGTTACTCCAGCCCAAGCTGCTACTGACCTTTCCTGCATTCAGCTCACACTCTGTGAGGACTCCCAAATCTCTTAGAGCAGAGTTGTACAGGTCTTTACCTATCTGGGTGTCCACCCATCCAGACTAGTAACTTGAATACAAGAATACTTTGGGACATAGTCTTGAAAACCTTGTTGAAGTCAAGGATGTCCACTGCTCTTCCCCTCATCTACATTTTGTCATAAAGGCAACTAGGGAAGGCATTACTGACACCTCTTACAGCTCCAGAAGGTTAGGAACTGTGTTTGTCCCCATTGACCATTAGCTAACATTTTATTAGACTCTATAATTTTGCTAACAGATGAAATTCAGGCTGACTAATCTGTATAGTTTTGAGGTGGCCCTTTTATTCTTAAGAGAGAAACTTAAGGCAATTAAAGCATCGTGAATAAAGAGTTCAAACTCAGCACGAAAGGAAACAGCTGACACTGTGGCAAAGTGTAGACGTATAAGTAATAAACCACATGCAACATGGTTATTTCTGTGCTTCCTTTAGGGTTTCCTATAAGTAAACAGCCTTTTTCTGAGGAAGATAGATTTGAGATGCTGAGTGAAAACATGCAGCTTGAAGTGTACCACTTCCACTCTAAAAACAAAGATGAGATTGACAAAGTGACAGAGCTGAGTCCTTGTATTTCTGAATAATCTGTGTCTGCTAATCTTGTAGGAGATACTGCTCACTAAGCAGAGCAACATGCTAGATTTTGTTCTTGCTACCTTTCTGATTTTTAATTTTCTGCCAGAATAGCAGGGCCTAAGGTGACACGTATGCAGGTTCTTCCCACCTCAGAAATTTTTTCAGCAACTCTAGCTGTTCATAGCATTGTAGCTCTTACATTATAGCCACATCATGTTAAAATATATAAATAAATATAGATCTTTTTTTTTTAAAGTTAGTTCCAAATTCAGAGAATAGCTATACTGCTTGGCTTTCTTGCTTTGAACTACTTACGGAAGTGGTCTAATAAAAGACATTTTAGATTTGACTTGAAGAGAAAGGCTGCTTCTGTTAAGGAAAGATGATAGAACTCCTCTTCCTGAAGACATCTTCACACTCGCTTATAGGAGAGCGTACTTGAGGATACCAAAGCATTATGATGTTTTCAGCCACAAAGTTCAGTTTCACTGTCTTCAATTGCTGTTGCCAGCTATGAGGAAAGAAAAAGCATCATCAGATTATTTTTTCCCCTAAGTGCTTATATGGTGATTCTTGGCGTAAGTGTGTGTGTGTGAGAAAAACGTAGTAACAACAGTATTTCCAGACTGAGAGTATGATTCTATATTATATCATTAGGTACTAAATACAAAATTTTTCCTCACTTAAACATGAGAATTCAAACTTAATACATAAATGTTCTTGAATGTGTTTCAGTGCTGCTGGAGGAGAAATGTTTGACTTGTGTGTCCCAGATCTGGATGACAGAATTGGTGAAAGGGATATTGTAAGACTTATAAGACAAATACTCGAAGGACTTTGCTGCTTGCATGAAAACAATATCGTTCATCTTGATTTAAAGGTGAGGTTGCAGCAGACTTCTTATTTGAGTACTTTATCTTCAGTTTAATATTATGATAATCAAATTAATTTGTTAAATAGATAACAAAGGTGAGTAATAGGAGTGGTTTAGAGATTAAGTAACTTTTTAAAAGAAAATTTAGCAATAAGTATTGCATAATAGAAACTGCAACACTGTACAGTACATATTCTTTTCCAGCTTTTATTTTATTAATTGATAATTAAATCTTTTCTGTTCTAGCCTCAAAATATTTTGCTGAGCAGCATCAATCCTCTTGGTGATGTAAAAATTGTAGATTTTGGTATGTCTCGGAAGCTCGAGAATGCCACCGAACTGCGGCAGATCATGGGAACAACAGAGTACCTAGGTATGCAAGAGTTGCTTCACCATTTCTGGTGTGTGGTTTTGAGAAAACAAACAGTTCTTGTTGTGCTTATCAACTTGTCTGTCATTGCTGGAGAAAGAATAACAGGACAAGGCAATATGTTATGAGATGTTCTTGTTTAGAGTAGTCAACAAATATTTGCACTAAAAAAAATCCCAAATTATATCAACAAGTGCACCTCTAATTTCATGCTTTAGGATTTGCTGTGATGCAGAGTTAAATCAACAGTACATTTTTGCTGTTAAGTATTTTAATTAGTGTTGAAATACAGCATTAGCATACAAAAAGACATGTTCTTTGAATAACGAATGCCATTTAGTATAATGATTTAATGAGATTTAAATATTCCTCGGAAAGGGAAAGATTGCCATTAACACTTGGCCCTCTCTGAAGGGCAGGTTTCCTTAATGGTCTGCCGACAGTCAATTTTAAGAGCACCTCAGTCTGTAGTGAACACCTTGCTATTTAGCATATGCTGTCAGCCACTGATGCCAAAATCGGTTTGGTCAGCTGGCTTTGCAGTGTTAATATGCTGAAGGCTTTATGCATTCCTCTTAAAAAGCTGTATGCTTGAAAAATCTTAGAAAATTCTATGTGTATGAGTCTGAGAAAATATTTTGGAACTTAAACAGAATAGACTTTAGGCCATATAGTGTCAGTTTAGTCTGAACGAATTAAGCATCAGTGTGTCTAACTGAACAGTAATAACTTTTTCCCACCCTTGTGGCTTGAAAATAATAAACTCAATTATTGAAATTGTGTATTTAGCCTTATAATAATGGCTGGCAAAAAATGCCAGAAATTTAGTGCATAATCCAAGGCCACTTGAATAATGTATCTATTAAAGTGTTCTCCCAATCTCTCTTTCTCTAGCTCCCGAAATCTTAAACTATGATCCTATTACCACAGCTACAGATATGTGGTAGGTCGTATATGTTAATTCATTTTATTGAGGTAGGCATGACCTCTTAACAATCTAGGGACCAGATCCAGACGCTGATGCAGTTTTATGCATTTTATTGGGGAGGGACTTTTTAGAAGGGCATGTAGTGACAGGATGAGGGGGAATGGTTTTAAATTGGAAGGGAGTAGATTTATATTGGATATTAGGAAGAAATTCTGCACTGTGAGGGTGGTTCAGCACTGGCACAAGTTGCCCAGGGAGGTGGTGTATGCCCACTCCCTGGAGGTGTTCAAGGCCAGGTTGGATGAGGCCTAGAGCAACCTGGTCTAGTGAGAGCTGTCCCTGCCCATGGCAGAGGAGTGGGAACTTGATGATCTTTAAGGTCCCTTTGAACCTTAAGCCTTCTATGGTTCTGTTCTATGATTCTATGATTTATCTGGCTTCCAAGAATACCCTTCTGCTAGTGTGCTAACCAAAAGAAGGATTGTTGGGGAGGGGAAGGAGTCACAGAATCACAGAACTGTAGGGGTTTGAAGGGGCCTCAAGAGATCACCGGGTGCAACCCCCTGCCAGAGCTGGTTCCCTAAGACAGGCTGCACAGATAAGCATCCAGACTGGTCTGGAATATCTCCAGAGAAGGAAACTCCACACCCTCTGGGCAGCCTGTCCCAGGGCTCCCTCACCCTCACTGTGAAAAAGTTCTTCCACATGTTGGTGCGGAACTTCCTCAGGATGTAATGAGGGGCTCACAGGAATGACTGTGCATGGGTCTGTTGCATACCTAGTTGGGAATGCAGGTGGCTTCTCAACCTGCGGAGCATAGGTATATGTTCTAGGGGAGGAATAACAATGCTTGGATGGCATACTTTAGGTATGTATTACTCTTGGGTCACATACTTCAGGTATTAACTACTCTCAGACATTCCTCCCTACTCATTTTTGTATCATGAAATAACTTGATTATAGACAAATAAGTACTTAAAATTTGTACTTCTTACCTTTAGAGCAATATCTGCAGAATGAATCATTAAAAAATGAGACCAGTACCTTAAAGTAATCCACAATTCTATTAAGTACACCTTTGTAGTCTATTAATTTCAGGAGCCATGTTAATGTAAAGGATAGCTTTCAGATGTTTTCTTTAAAACATAAAATATTTATATGCTCTTCTTACACATGTAAATAATTAAAATATAATTTTAAAACTTCCTATGATCTAATTACTCCTTTGAAATTCTCAACTTATAATTAAATCTGTTTATGAATGTTTTTAACCACTTATTTGCCTGCTTTTGTGGGAAGACATAAAACAAATCTATTGGTGCCCTTCTCAGAACGACAAAATAGCAGCTGCATGTTTCCACACTGTAATGAATACTAAGGTTTGATCTAGCAGATCACAAAACTATTTTTATTATGCATCAAGAAGCCATCTAAAACTTGTAATATATTACATGATGCATGGTACCCAGTGTTCTTAGGAAAAAAACATCTCAGCAAGAAGATATCATAACAGAAATGTTGATTGTACAGAAAGGCTGACTAAATCTCAGTGTTTGATTCTTTGTCCAGAATTATAGTGAGATTTTTTTCTTCTATTTACATGCAAATTAGAAAGTTTATCTTGTGGCAGTTCTATAATCCAGAATTCCCACATATCTAAGGATGAGCTGTATACAAGCTGTATATTAAATTTTCCTAACAATCTCAATGGGAAGGAAAGGGTATTTTGAATGTAAGTAATTTTCAAAGATTCCTTTATTGAGATACATACATAGTGCATGTGCATATCTGCTTAAATCACATAAAAGTGAGATGCTATGTGATGTTTCTAATTCTTTGACTGTGGCATACAACATCAGGAAGTTTGATCTGCAGCACAGTAATTATGGGGGTATATTGTTTCAGTGTCCTGGAAGGATTATACATTGTGTTCTTATCTCAGGAACATAGGTGTAATTTCATACATGCTGCTGACACAAGAATCTCCGTTTGTGGGAGCTGATAATCAAGAAACATTCCTTAATATATCTCAAGTTAAAGTGGATTATTCGGAAGAAATATTTTCATCAGTTTCACAGCCTGCCAAAGACTTCATTCAAAAACTTCTCATTAAAAATCCAGAGTAAGTAGCAAATTTTCCTGGGCAAGAATCTTATCTTTTATGTTTGTGGAGCACCTAGAAAAAAGTCAATGTTACTTTGTGAGCTTGATACTACTGATATCAGTCAGACATTTCACAATGCATTGTATTATCAGCTGGATATTGAAAAATTTATGCTTTTCCATAACATATAAAAATATATTTGGTTCACTCTCTGGCTGTTGTTATAATCAGGCTTGTGCTTTGAGTTGACTTTATATATTCCTTCAGAGGCCAGATTATTAACATATCTTACAAAATATATATATATAACTTTGCATTCTTTGGGACTTGAGACTCTAATCAAGGCCTTTCAAAGTAGCTGAAGCAGGGAAGATAAATAGTCTTTGAGAGTGAGAGAATTACAGACATTAACTGTGTCTGTGCCTGCTGTAACTGTTGGACCAGAAAATGCAATTTACAAAAACCAGCATCCCCTCAGTCCCCTCCAAAACCCCACCAAAATATCAGATAGAGTTGATTATATGTTATTTGGCCCTTCCGGAAAACTTCATGATCGAATATTAATTAGCCTCCCTGTTTCCAGTGGTCTGTGTAAAACACAGGAACAGACTGTGTAAGCACTGGAACAGGCTGCCCAGGGAGGTTTTGGAGACTCCTCCTGTGACATTCAAAACCCGCCTGGATATGTTTCTGTGTGATTTAGTCTCTGTGATCCTGCTTTGGCGGGGGGGTTGGACTAGATGATCTTTCAAGGGCCCTTCCAACTCCTAGCGTTCTGTGATTCTGTGAAAAGCATAAGCGTGTGCACAGAAGATACATATATATGTATATACACACACAGTATGTTGAAAACTTTCCAAGGAACTATGAACACCAGCTGAGAAATACCTGTTTGTTGTTCTGATGAAAAGCTTACTAGTTCTGACACTCAGCAGTAGGAGAAACTGTCAACTAAAATTTAGATGCATGTCACCAATGCTTCACTGTGGTAAAAATCTGATTCTCAGCAGCAGTGGTAGCGGTGGAAAGCAGCGCTGTTAACTCTTTAATTTCATTTCTGCTTAGGATTCCCTAGCATGTGTCCGAGCTATTTTTATGACATTTTTAGTATTTCTGAAATTAACTGAAGCAACTTTACCTTCTTCTCTTTCAAAGGGAAAGACCCACAGCAGAGGCCTGTCTCTCTCATTTGTGGTTGCAGCAAGGGGAGTTCATACTCTTGTGTAGCCCTGAAGAAACTTGTTGCTCTTCTCTGATGCCAGGACACACAACAAAATGCTCAGAAGAGTGGAGTATAAAATCCAGTTGTAATGGTACCTGTAGTAACAAGGAAGACAAAGAAAACATTCCAGAGGACAGCAGTACAGTCTCCAAACGTTTTCGTTTTGATGATTCCTTCCAGTATCCCCAAGACTTCATGACAGACTTTGTATGTTAATGTGTAATACAGACTTTTATAAAATGAATTTAGCCTAATCTTTTTCCCAGGGTGAATATAAGGTTATGGCTTGCCAATCAGGCAGTGTTGGCGTACTGGAAATGCACTTTCATTCTTTTATGCTGGTGCTTCCTTTTCTGTCCATTGCTGGCAATGGATTTAACTCCTGAGAAATTGGAGTTGTTGCACCAGTAAAATGAATTTTTAAAAATAAGATATAATTAAATATTTTTGCACTTTTCAAGTTTTAGTCCAAAAATTATGCCAGAGTTAACAAACTAAAGCCTGAAAATGAGGTTGTTTAAACTCGAGCTTTGCCAAACAGTGGCTGAGTACATGCATGGTTTTTGACTGGCCTTAAGAAATTGGTCTGAGCAGGGAAACTGAATCTAGCTGGGCTTATTCGTGCTCACTGTCACTGCTTTAAATGGAAGTTAAAGTTTGTATGTTTTGGAAATATGATACATCTGTTTTTCCTGTGTTGGTTGGTTTTCTGGAGTGCTTGAATAGAAAACGGGTAGATTCTTAGCCCTTGTGCTAGTGGTTCTTTGCTTCTCATCAGTTAAGTTGCATTTGAAGAGTATGAGGGTCCCACGCTGATGTGAGTAGTTGATAAACCTGTTTGCTGTCATAAACCCCCTGTAATACTGTAGTCTACCTGTATTGACCCATTCCTTGCCTTAAGAAAACAAACAACAACAAAACCAAAAACCACACAAAACAAAAAGCCTCTTTGGACTTAAAGGTAACAGCTGAATAAACTGAAAAAAATATTTTTTGCCAGTGAAGCTGCAATTATTAAAAGGTTTTCTCTATGCCCCTCTAATGGAGAAGTGCAGTGCATCTCTCTGTCAGATGTTGTTATCCATAATAACTTAGCCTCATGCCCGCTCTTAGAAATGGACTGCAGTGTTTTAGTAGTTAAAGACAAACTACCTAATAATTACTTTAAGCCTTTAAATTTGGTGGGCGTATTTCTTTAAGTTAGATCACTTCCACTTCCTTTTTCTAGGCTCTGGGGAAATAATGCCTATGTCATATTTTGACTTGGAGCAAATACCAGTCATGCCTTAACAGCCTGGAACTAACTACTGACAAGATAAAATCCCAACCAGAAAACTGAGTATGGATGTCTTTTTGTGTAGGGAAAGTATTAAAACTCTTATAAATATTTTAAAAGTAAATGGCACTTTAAAATACTTCTGGGATTTTCTATTCCTCAGAGCTTGGACTTAATTGTCTTTGATTTGGTTTCTTTGAATAATAAAGTACCACAACCTGATAATCTTATTTCAGATATGCCTGTGGACTTGCCAATAGTTAGGCAGATTGAAGCTTTGGAACAATGTGTGATTGAGAGGTACGACATGAGGTACAATGAGCAGCAAAATTTTGGTTGTGTTTTATCTTTCTTCGCACAGGGAAAGAACAGGGCTTTTTTACAAAGATTTCAGTAAAGCTATCACCGTAATACATGGGGGAATTCAGGACTGTTGGCTTTGTTTTTGGTGATGCTCATGTCAACAAGTGAAAAGTTGCCTGAGGTGTAAGGCATTTAGGGCTGTCTCAGCTTAGATTTGTCAGAACTAAAGTTTTCCAAGACATAATCTCGTGTGAAATGAAGTAAAAGATGTATTCGGCACATAGGAAGCTCAGATGCCTAGGTATAAATTAATTACACTGAGTCTCCTCTGTTTTAATTCTTGTGTAACTTCATTCTGTTATACTTGTATGTAAGTATAAAATGACTTTGCTGGAGCAAACCTCTGGGTTGTGTTCAGGTACCGTATACCCTTTTCGAAGTCCTTGGCTTTTCTCAGTTGGAGTTTTATCCAGCGTGGAGACTTATTTGAACTGGGTAAATACAAACTATTTTATACTTTCTCAGAAGTTCACTTAAGATAAAAATGTAAAAAAGCTGTAATTGATAAATTTTAAATTCTGAAAAAATATTACTGAACTGAAATTACAACTGGGAAGCTTGTGAAAGTCTTCGTACATTAGCTTTTAACACCTGAAAAATAAAGATGAAAGTATATGCCAGCACTTTATGGCAAAGTTGTTATTCCTGAAGATTTTTACCGTGGCATCTGATGTTTATGTTTCTTACTACTTTTGGAGCTAACTTACCTTAAAAAAATTTTTAAAAATTGGTCTTATTCAAGGAACTTAAGTTTTGAAGACTTTATCTGTACTTTATGTAAATTTAAATTTTACTTTGAATCAGATATTGTTTATATCCGTGGGTTGGTTTATTTAAAATCATTACTGTGCATGCATAATTTGTTTACTGTAAATACACATACTGTAGACAATTGTTAGCCTAGCATACTACTGAGAATTACAGCGTGTAAATAAGTGATGAATAACACATTGAGATAACTGAAGTCATATTTCTATGCAGTTCCTGACCTTTTTATATTAAAATCAAATAAATAAACTTTGCCTTTTTCAAAACTTCTGTGTTTTCATTTCTTCACAGAAACAGAGAATGATTGAGGTTGGATGGAGGCCATTTTGTCCAAACCCCTGCTCAAGCAGGGCCACCTAGATCTGGCTGGCCAGGACCATGTCTGGAGGGCTTTTGAGTATCTCTGAGGAAGGAGACTCTACCTCTCAAGACAAACTGTTTCAGTGCTTTATCATCCTCACAGTAAAAAACTATTATGGTCTTTATGTTGAGGAGAGCCTCCCTGTGCTTCAGTTTGTGCCCATTCCCTCTTCTGTCACTTGGCACCACTGACAAGAACCTGGTTCCATCTTCTTCACACCATCCCTTCAGATATTTATTTATGTTGGTAAGACTTTGTTCCACTGGTCACCAGTCCCTGGGCCTGGCTGTTCAGCAGTTTTCAGTCTACCCCAGCCCATACATCAGCAGCTCCTCTGTGAGGATCTTGTGAGAGGTGGTGACTGTGGCCTTGCTGAAGCCTCAGTAGGCAATGGCCACTGCTCTCCCCTTGCTTACTGGCCACACATTCCACCACAATAGTTGTTCAAGCATGACTGCCCCTCCCTGAATCCATGCTGACTGCTCCTGATGAATCATGAACTTACCAGCTAACTTTCTGGAACTCTTTCATATGTGCCTGGGTTTTATACATGAAAAGTTTGTTCCTTTATGTTACGGTCTAGTTAAGTCTTGCAGGTTTTACTGAGGTGATACCTTTTTCATTAATTCTAATGGCCTTTGCTGAACGACCGCGTAAGGAAACTGAAAGTAAATGCTTGTGACTACCTTCCTAGGGACACTATTTCACATTTATTCCATTTTTTAGTAGATGTCTGAATTAAAAACAAACCCACAACACCTCCCACCCCCTAATTTTCCTTTAGGAAGAGAATTGTGCTCAAAAGAGGTGGTAAGTTCTTGTGGTTCGGATAATGCTTTCTACAAAGCCATGTTTCATTGATGAAATGAAAGCTTCCTCATTGTTAGAAATGCACAAATGGGTTTTCTTTCTAGTGAAAGAAATAGTGTGCTTTTGTCCTTTCTTTGGTGTTGTTTGCAGCATTTAGTTCAGAAATAATCTGAATATTTATATTTGCCTTCACTGAGGGGTCTTGCCAGCAGTGCTGAATTTTTTTTTTTTCCCCTCAAGACATGCAGAAAACAAACTGCTCTGTTTAACACTATTACTGATTTGAGATAGACTGGGATTTCTCTCTTCTTGCATCATCTCGTTAACAGCTGACCATCTTACTAGGACAGCTGTGAATGTACTCCTGCCAGATAAGGTAAGTTACGCTTGGCAAAATATATTTTAAAATTGGATCAAGCAAGATCAAGTGTGCAATTTATGTGTGACAGGTAGATGAGGTACTTAGAGATCTGGCTTAGAAGAGGACAGTAATGGTTGGACTCGATCTTAAAGGTCTTTTCCAACCTAGTCATCCTGTGATTCTCTGTTTGTTTCAGAAGCTAATCATCCTGTGTCTTAAGAACCTGGCAGCTGGCAAATGTGAAAATACTGCTTGGCCTGCTCAGCACTGGAGAATGAGTCAGTGTGTGGAATCTCTACCAAATTAATGGTACTATTACAAAGCTGAATTGCTGAGTCACCTACCACCACATGAGCGAATAGTGAAATTTGTTAATTAAAAGCAGGTAAATGAATTATGACACACAGATTTTTATCTGGTTAGCCTGTGTGGTGTTAGCCTTAATTAATAAGGGCTAGAATATTATACAAGCTATTTAAAGAATCAGTAAGTTCATGTGGCAGTGCTAGTTTTGTTGTTTCACAGCACAACGGGAAGGTAAAGGATGATTTCTGACCCAGTAACCCCTGTCAAAACTGTTGCCTTCCAGGGAAATGAAGCCTTTGCCTTTGGGAAGGGTGTGAACAGAGTTCTGTGACAAACACATTTGCATCCAGCATCTGTAAACCAGCATACCTACAATGCCCACAAAATATTCCTATTTCCTTGACTCTTATGATGGTAGCAATAGTAAATAAAGACTCCTTTTTCTTTTCTAATCTGGCACTGGTAGGTGCTCAAGCTCATTCTAGTGTTTTATCGGAATGGCTGCAAAGATGAAATAGGCCTACAAGTTCTGGCCTGTTACTTTGCTTTGTTTCTGTTAATGCAGGTCAGCCCAGATCTCTTCACTGTCTTTAAAAGAAACTTTCCTGCCTTGTGGTAACTGTAGGATTGTGGTGTACATCTATGCTGGCACCATGGTGGCTGTCCTACAGCAATGTGCAAAGCAATCTTTCCCTGATGGTCAGCAGTTCTGTTGTCTGTGAGCAGCAGGCTTGTCTGACCAAACACGTGCTTCTTATAGCACAGCATCTCTGAGATTTGTTTTTATAAACAATATATAAATAGTTACCACTCTTAATTTTTTATTATTGCTCTTCATATAGGATTATCACTACTTATATTTCTGCTTCTGTGTTTTTAGTCTAGGCATGGCAAAAATAATGTATATAAGAAAACATATTGACCCGGTTTTATCTTTAAAAATTTTTAAGTTGAAAACCCTATCCTGATTTCCCCCGCACTCCCTCCCACTGAAACTTGCCTAAAGTGTAATGGCTTACCATTTATGGTGAGATGAAGTGTTAAAGTCATCATCTTTTGGCATAACTACCACATCAATTCGCATTTTACGTGCTGTTGAAAATTCAAGTCCTGCAGACTTTAATTATCAACTCTTGCTTTAAAATCCTTAAACTTGAATTCTAATGATTAAAACTTTTCCTCTACAGAAATCATTATAAATCATTAACAATTTCCCTGCTATGAGAAGCCTCAATGAGAAAGCTTTGCTTGCTTCATTAAAGGTCTTCACAATGTGAGGCTGATTACTTGCTTTATATATACAACTGCTGTGCGTACATAAAAGGTAATGAGAGAACTTAAAAATATATATGCACCTATGCATTTAATAATATATATATAAACACAAAAGTGATTTTAGGCAAGGTGTACTACATGAACAGATATTTTGTGGGAATAAGATCCAGTATGTACTCTAGTGTTCAGTTGCGATGACTAAAACCATTGAAGTGATTTAGGAATATACAACTTTGAGATGAGGACTAGGCATCTATGAAGCTGTGATTCCATTGCAATCAAACATCTTTTTCCATTATCATACTAGTTACTGTTTTTCAGTCTGTCATATGAAATCTCTGGAAAAAAAAAAAACAACCCCTTCCTTAAATTATTTTTAAAGCAATATCCAAATGTGAGAATTTTAACTTTTATACACATCAGGAGTTACTGCATTTGTTTTACCTTCAATTTTGCTGTGATCAAAACATTAAAAGCATGCCATTAAGTACTTTCATTAAAAATAAAAGGACCACTTTTTTCACATTAAAATGAAAATATCTGGCCAGTGAAATACTTCCCTGTGCATAGGATTTTGTCTTAAGTGTTGTTAATTACATGGAGTTAACCACATTGTTATCTACTCTTTAATACTCTTGCCTCTCAAGGGTGAAAGAAATGTACGCTTGGTTACTGGCACTCCAGAATTTAACTGAGGCATCAATGAAATAAAAACCCCGTGTTATTAGTCCTTCAGTAAATTAAAACTTAGTGATAAGAATGTTACCTATGGCCTTTATTCCTTCCTGTATTTAATTTTGCTGTGGTACTGATCCTTCTTCTGTTGTACTAATGCTCTTATCTTTGCCAAACTTAACTACATAACAGTAGTTGAACTGTATGACACTGCATGCGTGTGTTGGTTTTTAATAGTCTGCTCCATTTTTTCTGACATACTTTTAGTACAGTTCTAAACCAGATGCTGAGGAGTGCTCGCTTTATGTTTCCTTTCACCATTTTTTTTTCTTTTGATCTCATTTTTATCTCTGAAGTTAGATTTAGATTTTGTTAGATATGACTATGGGATTTCAGATTAAAGTGAGATATTAAGCAAACACAGGAAAGGCAAGAAACTGAGTGGTAAACTATTTTCTCTGCTCTGTCCTCTTATGGCCCGATTAAAATTAGCTGGTATTGCATTTATGTAAATAAATTGTGTTTAACGAGTCACTGCAGGAAAAGAATTAAATGAGGTGGACAGGAAAAAGAATAAACAGCAGCATAGAAGTTCTTAGTTCTTTGTAAGAAGAAAGTTCTGATAATGAAAAATATTGTATGTCCAAGAATGTATTTTCTCTACAATATTCCTAATATTAGCAACCTGTGACTTTCCTTCTCTGGAGAGTACAAGCAGATGTGCTATTTCTGGTTTTGTAATCAGATAATTGAAAACCAAACTGTCCCTTTAGCAAAAAGAATCGCAGCGCCCAACAGTGTATGGCAATGTGAGCTGAATCTGCTAGTGCCTTCTGCGGATACAGTATTTAATAACCAAGTGGCTCAGTATTGAAGAGAAATAGCAAGGATTTCACTTTGCATGGTTTCCAGCTAGCCTGTTGGAGCATGTTTGAATCTCCCCAAGAAATGTTGAGTATAAGGGGGTCTCTCATTTCACAATCAAAACTGGGCTCTGGTGCTGTTTTACAGAATGCGCTGAGAATTCCCAGTGCTGCTGAATTCTCTGCAGCTGGATGAAGCAAAAATACCCTCTGCCTCTGCGATTTTAACCAAGGGGCTTTTATATGTAAACTCTATGTACAGTCCTTTGCTCTGAGGTTGGTCGCAGGCCTGCATCACTGTAGTGCTACTGTTTCTGTGCTGCTGCTGTGGAAACATAACCAAACGTTGCACTTCAGTCACAGCGGTTTCAGATCCCACTGACGTCCCCAGCTGGTCACAGCTAGAAGTCACACTAACCATACCAGTGTTAGAAGGGAACACCCCTTAACTACCACTGAAACCGAAAGACATTTTTATTTATGTTTCCTTGTATTCTTTAGTTTACAGACGGGGGGGTGAGGTGGTGGGAGGTCGTTTAAATACTGTGTCTGTTGTGTAACGATGGGCTGGGGCATGCTGCAGCACCTGAAAAATCTTTGATTGCTGTTGTGGTTTAGACACATGGTCCAGCCATTAGCACTTACCAAGAATGACTTTTGCAAGCACAGCTGAGTTCTTGTGCATGTTTAGTCAGAGCTCACCTGCCTCACTGCTTTACCTAAAGACAAGCAGCTGCACTCACTTATTGATACCCACCAGTTAATTTAACAGGTAGGATGGAATGCTTGTGTAAACCCAAAGCAATTTAGACTATCCTTGTTTTCCTGAAATTGACAGGCCTCAAAAGGGCATTAGGCAGTTTCCACTGCGAGACGCTCTCTGTGAAGTAAGGGAGAACTGGAGCTTGCTGCAGCTGCAGGTGTGCTGCAGCAGCCTAAAGGTGACCACCGCAGGTGTCATGTGTATGGCTAGAAAGGGGCATGCCTGCAGCCCTAACACCTGAGCAGCTGCACCGAGCGCAGTTGGAGCTGAGCCAGCACCTCCCGCCTGGCTCCAGCTTCCCGACGTTTCTCTGTCGCTCTTCCCCGCCGGCCGGAAGCTCGCGCCTGGCCGTTGGGCGGCTCGGTGCGGGCGGCCGGGGAGGCGGCAAAAGGCCGCCCTCTCTCTCGGGGCTCCTTGGTAACGGCGTCGTCCCGGCACAGGGGCGCTGCCTCGCCCGCGCAGACATGGGCACCCAGCAGGTACGGGGGGCTGAGGGGATGTGTCCCGTGGTGTGACCCCCTCTCCTCGGTAGGGGTCTGTGGGGCAGGGATGGGTGCCGGGAGCGGAGGGCTGCTGAGGAGATGCGTGAGGGCAGCGCTCGCCGCTCACAGAGCGGGGATCAGGATGCTCCTCGGCTGCTGCCGGAGCGGGGCTCGCTCTCATCTGAAAAGTGTTTTTCTTTTAAACCTTAAATAACAAGGTTATATTTGGCGTTTGAAATTACAGGTTTTATTCCTGACAGTTAAATGCTTGCACTTTGTAAGCAGAGGCCTGCTCCGGCAGCCGTGCTTGAGGAGAACCGCTTCATCACCATGTCCCATAAGCTACAGAGACTGGTTGTGACTGATACCCTCCTGAAATGCTAAACAGGGGTCTCTTGTGCCCTGAACCCGGGTTTTCAGAAGACTCGCAGCCTTTCTTGCAGCTGGCCAGATTTCCTTCAGTTGCCCTAGCGGTGCAAGTTTAAACAGACGTTCCTGGTTTGGGCTGTTGTCCCTGTAGTGTTTTCAGAGAGAGTAACTCTCTCCTAAAGGTGTCGGTTATAAACCGCAGACATGAGTTTCAGCCTTTAGCTTGGTGTGAAATATCGTAATGCCTCTTCCCGTTTTGTTTTGTTGTTGTTTGCGTGGGATTTGGTTGGTTGGGGGTTTTTAAAGCATGATGAGATCAATTAAGTTTATTTCCAGAACTGCAGGAAGCTTAACTGCTGTAGACGAATGCCAGTAAGAAACTGTTAGCTATGAATGTGGTTTTAAATCACTGGGTATTCACCAATGCTAATTTCTATTATTTCCCTAGTGGCCTGCTTCGGTTATAGTTGGTTAATGTAATTATAAGGAAGAATCTGCCTCTTAAATCATGTTCTACTGTTAGTAAGTCAATCCTATTCTTTTAGTCTCTTGGTTTTGATGTTCTCATTCAGATTTGCTTTCCTCTAATAAAAAGTCTTGTTTGTTACGTTGTCTGTGGTTACACTGTTCTGCAGGTGAATGTGGTGGACTGCAGAGAAATAGATGGCTTCATATTTTCTCAGTAGAGTTACAAATGCCCTGATTACCAGATAGAAAGTAGGCTTGTCATGTAGATCTTTCCGTATTGGTGATAATACTGCTTTTCCCTCATTTATGCTGAAATAAGTTTATCATCTGCAGACCATGAGATTGGTATGGGCATTAGAATGTGTGGCAAATCCTGCACATAGACCATGCCTAACTGGATGATAGGCAGTTGAAAGCATTGAATGAGAGACAGAGATATATGGTTATTATGGCAAAGTCTTCAGTTACCTTTTCTCTGATTACCAAAAAAGATAGATTAAAAAGATCAAAATTGTCTGGCTTAGTGTTTTGAGTACTTTGATTCACCAGGTATTTTGATCTCTATTCAAGGGGAAGCCAGATATGTTTAATCTCATATTAAACGTAATATGGGGATGGGGGGAGGAAGATAGAGTACTGACGTTGCTTTTGAAACAAAACATTTTGTTGTATGTCTTCCTCTTGCAGCTAGTGGCAGCCAGGGAGTTTTACTCCATGTTCAGGGAAAGAACTCCCTAGAGGTGGAATGAGTTTGCTCCTCTCTTACAAGTTGGACTACTGGACTACAGCCTTCCAGTATCTGAAGGGAGCATATAAGCAGGAGGGGATTCAACTTTTTAAAAGGGTAGACAATAGTAGGACAAGGGGGAATGGATTGAAACTAAAGGAGGGAAGGTTTAGATTGGACATTAGGGGGAAGTTTTTTACAGAAAGAATGGTGAGGGGCTGGAAGGGGCTGCCCAGAGAGGGAGTGGATGTCCCGTCCCTGGCCAGGTTGGATGGGGCCCTGGGCAACCTTGTGTAGCTCCAGGCCTGGAGGTTGGTGGCCCTGCCTGTGGCAGGGGGGTTGGAGCTCTATGATCCTTGGGGTCCCTTCCAACCCACGCCATTCTATGATTCTATGATTAGGTTATGAAGCGATTGCTAACAATTAATAATGTATGTCTATACACATTTTATCACTGCCGAATTCCTGTATTTTGTAGGGGGCTTTCTTTGAAACCTCGTTTGATTTTTGGCTGACTTGGGGATTGCCAGTAAATAGTTAAGTGCCTAGAACTTGTGTGAGTTCTTCACCATAGCAACTGTATTGAAAATGATTGCCAACCTGACTTGTGGAAGGGCAGCTTGGGTACCCTACGCAAACTTTCTGTGCTTTGTATTTTTCCTCCATTACAGCCTTCCCATAAGACAAAGCAGAAAGATGACATCTGTAGCACAGACACATAATCGTACTGCAAGTGCAGCTGCTTGGAGGGAGGTGGTGTGGGCAGTGCTAGGGATACTGGTGGGTGCTGTGGAACAGAGGGGAAATAGAATAGTCAGAGGCAGTTGTGTTAGAGCTGGTTCTAAGTAATTATGCAAGTAGATTGTCTTGTTTATTTATAAGAAGGTTCTGTACCTTGGTCAAATGTGCTTGCCAGAGTCCTGGATGTTTTCAGAGGGTGCTTTTGGACAGACAACATTGTTGTCTGGTGCTGAGTGATCAGCATTGTGGAAAAGCAGGCAATACTGGACACACTTAAATGCAAGTTTATGGATTAGAAAAAAAGGACTATATTGTGTTTTAAAATATGTAGACTGAAGAAAGGTAATAAAAAAAAAATTGTTTCTTCGTGTCATTTCATGGTATCTCATAAGGCTTTAATGTATGTCCTGGTACAAAAGTAATATACATGCTTCCCAGCCTAAAATAAATATTTTAGAGCTGTGATTTTTCAAAGGCATTTGAGAAAGTCGAATTCTACATGGAAGTACTCTAGAAGGAATAGAGGATGTGATACGAAATTTTATGTGTAAAATTTATTATATAAAAGATAAAACCAGAACTACAGCTAGATTACAAGTGTACATTTTGTTTTGTTTTGTTTCCAAGCCGAGTACAAGTGGCAAAAGGAAGTTGGCAGAGAGAACGGTGAACTTACTACCACAGTTATCTCAGGTAGTTTTGTTGGTGCTTTTTTTTTTTTAAGCTTTCATTTTCATGCATGTGTCACAGCATGGTTATGTAAAGGCCATGGTTCTCATTGAAATATATGCTGAGGTGTATATTCTCTTTATCTCTCTGCACTACGTATATATGTTAATATATGTATATTATAGCTATATGTGGAGCATTGTTTATATTTCAATGTGTGGAAAACATTGGAAGTGGTATATTTGAACAATTCTGAAACTATTTAAGGTGGAAAACTAGGGAGCTAACAAACATTTACATAGAAGTTTAACATGTTTATCTCTACCTATATAGTTAGAATTTGAGGGCAACAGATTAGTAGTAGTTTATTGTATGATTATTGCTGCTTTATATTAGGCTGCAGTTTCTTTGATTTGCTGTATTTAGGAAGTCTTGAAGTGTCTGTTGGTAGCACTTACAGCAAGTGCAAAACTAGAATATAAAATATTTATTCCAGGCAAGGTCTAAACCACTGTGGCAGCAGACTCGTCCTTCATTCCACCTAAGCAAAGAACAGAAGGATGAGGAATCAGATCAGTTTGCCATAAAAAATGAATATTCACCTGGTAAGGTTATCAGTTTTAGTACTACCAAAGAAAACCTCTCTGAAACATAAACATGTGTGCAATACATTTGATCTCTTTTTAAAATCTTAATTTCAAAATTTATTTTCTGCAAGGAGAATATTTAAAGATAAGATGCAAGAGACAAAAGATACAGGATTCTAGAGACGATGAACCAGTTTCTGGGCCATCAGCTTCTACATTGCAGAGCAGCAGTCATCTGAAAAAAAAAAAAGAAGATTTCAGAAGGGCTCTTGTTAACATTATTTTGTGAGTTTCTTTATCTTTGAGTAATGTGTTTTTCCTTTTTCATAGATAAACAAAATTTTTAAATTAAATTACTTTAAAATTGGGGTGATTGCGAATTGAAACTATGTATATGAGCATGAACTGTATCACCAATTTTAAGCTGGACCTTAGGTAAAATACAAACTTGGTACTATGCTTCAGTGTTCTTTTTGAATCAGAATATCTTGTGCTCATTGTAAAGTTTTGGCAGTTACATTTTTTGTTCTGTTTGTTCACAACTGACATATAGGCTGGCTGTATATTACTTATGCCAGTAAAATGTATATGAAAATATATCTGAAGAAAGTGATGTATAATCTTTGGTTCTTTTGTCTCAGAGAGCAAGACGTTACTGATGAACAGCTTCCATCCTCTGATGGAACCCAGCCTCCAAGAGCAGATTCTTCTACAGCAACAGAGAAAGATATTTTGGTAGCTAAAGACAATTTTCTAGAATGTTAGATGCAATACAGTGCTAGTCTTTTATTGTAAATATTGACAAGATGGTTGTCACAATAAGAAATGACTGACAGTGACATTCTACTATTAGTTTCACACAATGTAGTGTTAGTGTTGAGCATGGAGCTTTAGAAATGTATGGATGACTCAACTGCAAAATGGAATAGTAACTGGAGGATAACCAACGTCAGGAAGTAAGAAATTAATCTTTTCTACACTTGATGAAGGTGAGAATAACTTGCAAGGGAGGGTGTGCTGCTTTGCTTGGACAGAGGGAGTGTTTAAGACAATTCTCTCTGCGTTGTCTTCATCTGAGAGCTAGGATGTTCTCATTCTGGTTGAAGGTACTTCGTATGACACAATTTTATACACAATTTTGTGATTTAAGTATATTTTAAATAGAGTAAGTTATTTTTGGGATAAATTAGAATACATTCATGTGCTACTTCCTGGCATCAATAACTTTCCAATTGATATTCCATTTTGTATTTCTTGGAATTTGGGCTGATATGTTTCTTCATCAGTTTCCTTTAATGTTCTGAGGTTTTGTTAATCAGTTTTCACATGCCTATTTAAATGCTGGCATGCAAGCAGATGTACTTATTTGTGGATATCCTTTCATATTCTGAGCAATGTGTTAGCTGTATGTTGCATATCCACCCAAAACTGCAGAATGCATAGCTTTTTTTAATATATGGTGCTGCCCCAGAGTTAATGGATAATAATGGCAACACTGGAACGATGACATAGTTGAAAACATATTGGAAATTCATTTAAGGAAAAGGTTGGTGCTGGGACAGTGCAACTGAGAGGCTGTAAAATTGTAACAGAAAAAGAAAAACAAAAGCCAGATGTCTATTAGTTATGTCTGCTCTTCAGTGAAGCATTTGTGACTTTGCTCTTTTCAGAGAAACAGAATAAGGCTTGTGCCACTATACCTTACTTTTCTATCTCAGCAGCTTTTTATCTTGAGTCTACTGACTAGTGTTTGGCAGGATGATGAAGGTATTTACATAAGAGTTAGTAATGTAATTTAGAACATAGTAGTGATTAAATTTATTTTTAAAAAATAATCTCACATCTCTAGCTAAAGCTGTAGTAGCAATTACTATCTAGAACTGGACTTAATTGATATATCTTATTTTATCCTGCAGAAATACTATTATTACATTCGCTATGGAATTGATACGGCAAATGTGGCCCCAGTGGATGAATCATGGCTAGATCACATCTTGGCTTTAATTCCACAACATCTGAAAGTACATGATGAAAGTATACGTTCACTGACTGATGAAATGAAAGAAGATTATCTTCTAAGTATAAAAAAAGCTATAGGTAGATTTCTGGGAGTTTACTTGCATTTTCTGGGAAGGTGTTAATTTTCAGGAGCATTCATTGTTCAGTGCTGTTCACTGCTGAGAGCTGCCCTTGAGGAAGATTTATGTAAAAGTGCTCTTGTGGGTGTGAGTGGCACATTTTACTGAAAAGAATACCAATGTTTTCTTATCCTTGTAATGATCAACGTTAATATTATTCAGTATTTTTGATCTTTCAACACTTAAAAAAATATATTCCTATTTAATGCTATAAAATTTTAATAAATTACTATTTAATACTATTGCTTTCTCCTAAATCCCTTTTCATTGCATATCTAGATAAAAAATGTTCATCTCAATGAGTTCTTCATTTGGATGTTTTGTTTGAGACATGGGTGTGCTGGAACATGTCTGAAGAAGGGCTATAAAGCTGGTGAAGGGTCTAGAGAGCAGGTCTTATTAGGAGTGGCTGGTGAAACTGGGGTGGTTTAGCCTGGAGATCAGGGGGTTGAGGGCAGACCTTACTGCTTTCTTGAAACTACCTGAAAGGAGGTTGTAGTCAGGTGTATGTCAGTCTTTTCTTCTAAGTAACAAGGAAGAGGAAATGGCCTCAAGTCACATCAGAGGAGGTTTAGAGTGGATATCAGGAAAGATCCCTTTCGCTGAAAGGGATGTCAAGGACTGGAACAGGCTGCCCAGGGAAGCAGTTGAGTCCTCATCCCTGGAGGTATTAATAAAGCCTGTAGACGTGGTGCTTAGGCAGTGCAGGTTAGCAGTTGGACTTGGTGCTCTTAAAGGTCTTTTCCCACCTAAATGGTTCTATGAGTCTATTCCTTTGCTAAGCTTAATTTGGCTTTTTTTTTTTTAAATGCTTTTCTCAGTTGACTTTGTTTTAAGAGACACGAGGGAAAAAGATGAAGACAAGAAGAAAGATCTTCTGCCTCATCGTGAAGAGTAAGAAAATATATTTATTCAAAACCGCTAAGTAGAGAACAGTAGGGTAAAATAACATGAACAGTCTTAATAGTGGTAGTCAGTATCAGCTGTAAATAACTAGTTATTAGTTATGTAAATTAAAATAATCCTTATAGAGCGTCTTTGGAAAAATCTTGGAAAATGCGGGTCTATTTTTAAAGACTGTTTGGAATTAGTTTTGTTTAGCACTGTTTACCTGATAAGAAGTCTCATAAGCCCACAGCATTTGAAAATGAGATATAACATGCAAGATGTATATGCTTATGTATGAGCTGCATTACCTATCAGTGAAACAGGGTCATATTCTGCATAGATTTCACTAAAGTTCTGTCTTATTTACAATTTGATTCAGTAAGTACAGGTTTAAGATATGAAAGGCTGTTCTGTTCCTCAGAATAGTTCAGCGATATGTAGTTTAAAAAGTGATAGATGCATAGCTTTTCTGGCTGGGTATTTCAGGATGTAGCAACCTCCATGCTGGACTGGATAGATGTGACCTTTATTTAGAGCAATGGGATATTTTCATTCCATTCTCACTTGCCTTAATAAGTCTGAAGTCTACTAAAAGCAAGTACGCTATTCCCAGGATCATACACCTGTCTAGTGTGGATCACCTATTATCAACTTTCCTTTAATTCTTCCTAAGATGTGTAAGTGAAGGGGTACCTCTTTCATAGTTATAACCAAAACCTGGTGAAATAAATTTGCCTTATGGAGGACTGAAGTCTTTACAAATTCTGCAGAAACAGAACATTTCCACCGAATTTCCAATACAGAGCCAAGCAGGGTGTGTATTGGGAGTAGCATTACTGGGGGAAAAAAACCCAACCAACCAAACATTTAAAACAATTTATACGGAAAACCCAAAATTTATAAATCATTTCTGGGCTGTGGTTTGAGGTAGATGCTGGCAGTGGTAATAGTAGACAATGGAAGGTGTGGTTATGCTAGATGTTACTTAAGCTATTTGCATCTTTAAGAGCGAAATAATAAGTGACAAATGTATTGTTACTGTATCCCCGGGTAAGAAGCTTTCCTGTATCTGACTCTTTGTAGGTCATCTGTATCTCCTAGGAACTGAGTAGGATATAACAGTAGTTTATATACAAGCTTATATCACGTGCTTACATGCAAATCCAAAAGAACACAATTATCCTTTAGAATAATCATTGGTAAAACAGTTCTATTCCATTAACAGTATATGAAATACAGAACTTTTTTCTAAAGAAATATGCAAGGTATATGTGGAAAGACTTGGAAGTTTTTTAACTAGCTTGCTTTAGCTGCTTTTTTCTGTCTCCTATAGAATACAGATTCACTGAGAAACGGATAGAAGTTTTATATCGGAAATCATTCTTTTTTATAGGAATTAATTATGAAAATGGGAACAAAAGTATTGCAATTATTTGACATATGACAGGAGTGTTTTTCTTTTTCCTTGAAACCTAGAGGTTGCCATGTATACTTAAGTTGTAATGCTTATTGTTTTAATATTAAAATCAGACTGCCAGTAGAAAATTACACAAAATTTTAAAGCGGGAAAAAAAGTATGCTATGAGTATATTAAAAAACCCACCAAAAGAGTTTAATGTTTTTACAAATTGAAAGCAGACACACTGAGTTTATGAAAAGGCTCTAAATTTATGAGTTTTTACAGATTTTGTCTGCCAAGCATAGATACTGAATATTGTAGAAAATGGCATATTAATTGACTAAATTCACTATATACATATAATGATTTTATTACTATTGCTAAATATAAGGGATTATAAATGGATTACAGATTTCTTGGGATTTGATCAATATTTCTTTCCTATTTATTTTTTATACAGTCAATATTTGAAGATTTTTTAAAATATGTGTAATTAATATATGAGTAATTAACAGAAAGCTAGATTTATCTCCTGAATTCTGTGCTTTTTAGAGATACAAACAATTATCCTAAAGCAAATGTATAAATATTTCAGTTCTGAGCACAGCAACATTCATCCTACTGCTTCTTATTGGTTTTGTCATGGTGGGTTTTTTGTTTGTTATTTTTTTAGACTGGAAGTAGTGCCAAAACCTTGGAACAAGTCTTTCTTGTCAGCATACAGTAACCTGAAAAAAAATCTGCATGCAATAAATCCTTGCATGCTTGCTGTTCTGAACTTATGGGAGACTTCATTTAAGTAAGTATTATCTGTACCTCTTAGATTTCAGCTGCTCAGTGATTTTAAACTCTATATAGGGAACTAATGGATGGTGAAATCTTAATACTGATCATGGATATGATGGCTTTGTTCAAAAGCCATTATCCTGAGTATATTTATTTGTCTTCCATCTACCCTTATGCTTTGAAATTTCTTTTCCTCTGTAGAGGTTAAGCTTTCATATCTATACGTCCCCAGAAATCACATGGAACACTTTGCCACTTTAATTGTCTTTGGTGTGATGAGGCAGTTTTAAGCAAAAGGCCACACATGAAAGTTGCTTTTAAAAAAAAAAAAAAATTTCAATTTTCTCTTCAATATCTTATGTACTCTGTCAAGCTTCCTGCTTCTGACATGTTTGAAAAATAATTTATTTTTGGATCTGACATCCATTTTTTTAAACCAGTCTTTCGTGGTTTTGGTGTAGTCCTTTCATCTCTGTTTAAATTAGACACTTTTTTGGGTTCTTTCTAAAGTCTGGAATATTGAAAACAGCCTGTTTCCCAAGAAGGGAAGGATTGCTGTATTGTTTAGCAGAGCAGTTACACTGCTTCCCAGAACAGACCAAACTGCTTGCTTATTTCTTGACTAACGTACAAAAGAGAATAAACTGAACTGTCAAGGCCAGGTGCTGTAACAAGTTGCAGGGAAAGGATTGATTTTTGGTCTGTTACTTTGTTTTCACTTTTGTTTTACCTGCTAAGTAGGAAACAAAATTCAGACAATCTTTTAAAAATATAAACCCAAATTTATTTGGCTGCTAGGCTTAGAATCATAGAATCA
>VZTU01008924.1:3889-31216 GCA_013400835.1 Zapornia atra
CGAAGGCGCGTTCCGGCCAGGGCGGGCTCGCAGCACAGAGCGTCGCTCTCGGCTTCCCCTCCCCCTCCCTTCTCCCGCCTGCCTGTAGGGCCCGGCCGCCGCGGCCGCCCCGTCGCTGTGCCCGAGCGGGCTGAGCCTGCCGGGTGTGCTGGGCGCCCTGCTGAGCACGTGTGTCCTCTGCAACTTGGGCTGTACTCTTTCATCGCGGTCCCCGTCCTGACGGCTGATGAGACGGGAAATGCGAAGGGCTTTAGGCTAACTTTGATTCCCGCCGGAGGAAAGCTTTCTTAGTCCCTGCGCATGCCGGGGTTCAAGTCCTTGTAGCGTGGACTACCCTTTGCTGTCAGTCCCCGTCATGGAAGGGGAGCTGGCTTGTTTCCTGCGATCTTTGAGGCAAAACTTGGCACACCTTCTTGAGCCATGCTCTGCTTTCCCCTCTTCTGTTGTATCTGCTTCCCCCCAGTACTCTCCTTCCCATACGGAGGAAGGATGTAGTCACTGACACAGCAGGGGACAGTCCCACCCATCCTGTACCAGACCAAACTCTCTCCATCGGTTGGAGGCAGCCTGCAAGGTAACCGTGTCCCACCTCTGAAGATGAAGTTCAACTCCTGGGGAAGGCCTGTAGATAACAGCCTTTACTGTCACTTGTGTCATGCCATGGATTTGCTGTGCCACTGTGTAGATTTTTTTTTTGTTTGTAGGTTTTGCTTGAGTTTTTCCCCACTCCTCTTAGGGTCTGGTTTGATGATAGTAGTGCTGGTGGAAGGAGGCTTTAATGTATCTTAGTCTAAGTGGACTGGATATGATAGTGTCTTGCTTTGGGAGTGGTTGGCCTGCCTGCAATCAGTGTACACCCAAGATTCAAGTACCTTAAAAGTCTCTTTGTGCCACTTAAGGATATAACTTCAATCTTTTCAAGATGACTAGATATTTCTAAACATAAACCATAGCTACAACACTTGTCCTATGTGAAATCACGCTATATGCCAAATAGCCATGTCTGGTTCAGGGAGCTTCTACATTGTAGATTACTGAAGGCAAGAGGAGATTGTTTTCTGCTTGTTCTGTTCTTACTTGTTACATACATGCTGCCAACAGAATTACATTCTGCATTCTACATTTAAAATAAAATCTCATTAGGCTTTGAGTACAAACATAAACTGACTCCTAATAGCAGTGCTATGTGTTATCAATTCTGGAAAAATATTCCAGTGTGGTAATCTGAAAAGAAACTTGAGGATTTTATCATGTTTTGCTTAATTTGCCCTTGAGCTTTCCTCCTTCACATTTCTTACAGACTTAAAAATAGTCCTAATTCTAAGACAGACTCGAACAAGCTTTGTCAGAGTTCTTCAAGTTCTTTGATATGTCAGAGACAATGGAAGGTCTCTGGACAGCATCTGTAAAATACTTGCCTCATAGCTTTAGGACATGTTATTTATTCTTTATGTATGTCTAGAAATGGAGACTTTGCAGTCTTTTTGGTTGATGCAGGACAGTGGCCAGCAGTTTGGGACAGTGAGAGTGATTAAGCTTCATATAGATAGATATAGATAAGCTTCATATAGATATATAGATAGCTGTCAGACTTTGGGTTTACTGGAGTGGGAGAGTCCTTTCACTTTCAGGAGCAATCTAGTAAACTGGAATTTCTGCTGACAATTCACTTGTCTTACACTATTAGAATTTATGTTCATAAAATTAATAGGTTTAGCATGAAATAAGGTATTAATTAAAATTGAACCTTCCAAACTCCACAAAAAGTTCCCTGTGTCTTCACTGAGTGACATCTTGCAACTTTAATCAAGTGATGGCTGTGGGAGGTTCTGTGTGTGCCTGTGCTTGAACTGCTGCACAGTGAGCTTTGAGTGCTCCCAGTCCAGGTTGGTAGGTTAAAGAGCATCCCCCCGTTCTGCCTTTTAGGCTTTGCTGTGGAAACATCCCTATTTTCTTGTTCCCCATGTGCTTTAGTTCCTTCTTCCCTGTGTTACCCAGTTGCAAACTTGCTGGCTTCTTTGCTGGCAGAAGCAGGGGGAGGGAAGAAAGCACGTTCCTAATGCAATTTAAAGGGTGTCCAACTTGTCTGCTGTGAGGAAGAGTTAGGCTTGGATGGACATTGATGTGTAGTGGATAAAGCTGCAGCCTGTCTTCTGGTTCTTGAACTCCATTTTGAGGTTTTAGCATTGTTTCTTCCATTGCCTTGGCTGGGAGCTATGGTGTCAGAGTGGAGGGACCTGTTTGCTGGCCTAACCTGTCATCTGGGGACGTTTTCTGCTCTCAGGGGCTTGCATTTTGGATGTCACAGAGAGGCTGCTGAAGCTCACTTGGCTGTATGGCTGTTATCCCTGCTGCCCCTCTTGTAGGTACCAGTGAATACTATCGGGGTGTGACCTGAAAAGCATCAAACATGATGAGACTGTGATTCTGGATGATTGTTAATGGCATGGGGTCCCAGGCAGCATGGGAAGGGGTTTGAGGATGGCTAAGCATATCCTGCTGAGTGATACTGGATTGCACAACTGCTGTTTGCAGCAGGATTTTGGTTTCTCTGACCATGGAACTTTCTGGATTGCTGACTGCTTCAAAGAGACAGGATTCACCTGAGGAATTAGGGCAAATGTATCTTTGCCAGCAGGGCTGGTCAACCTGCTAAGGAGAACTCTAAACTGGGAAGGGAGGGATACCTCTTTCAGGTAAGATCAGGTGAGGAAGTGGTGGATGGGATAAGCAAGCAAAAGGCCTGGGCTTATGTGAACAGAAGAGAAAGCAGCACAAAAAGGATGAAATGGAAATGCCTCACACATAGGCGTGTAAAGAAAGCAGGAAGTGCCTCCAGGACAGCCTTGTGGGGAAGACTCTCCTGTCCTTCCTGGGGATTTGTCATGCTTGGGTGCCTCCTTGAAGTGCCATGACACTTCTGTGCAGCATGGGGAACAAATGGAGAATGAGAAGTTTTTGGGCAGTTACAGAACTATGACCTCACTGGGATTGGGGATAGCTCACATAGCATTTAGAGTGCCATGATGGATACAGATTTTACAGGAAGATGAGGGAGGGAATTTGTCTTTTTGCCTGGAACTCTGCCCAAGGGACAGGGTATGAGCTAGCTTGGAGCTTCTTGGTCAGGATTACTGGGTAGATGAAGATGGGTGACGTTGTGTTAGATGTCTACTACTGACCCGATCAGGAAGATGAATCAGGTGAGGTCTCCTTCAGTCAGATGGAAGGAGAGGTTCCTGAAGACTGGAAGAAAGCTATTGTCATGCCCATTATTAGGAGGGGTGAGAAGGAAGATCCAGGGAGCTACAGGCCAGATAACCACACATCAGTTCCTGAAGGAGATGTGTCTCCCTTTTTTTTCTTCTCTATGCCTGCTTGGACTCCATGTGGCCTTTGTAGAAGGAGCCTTTGGTGAGGGATGTTGTTTGAGCATCTTGGGAGTCCAGGCAGACTGCCTCAGCTCAGTCTCCCCTTTCTGAATGCTTGCTGGCTTTTCATACTCCTGGTCATGTGCTTGTTCCCTTGTCCACTGCTTCACTTTAAAAAAACCCAACCCATACTATGTGACTCTTTCTCTTCTGTTGTGCTTATGCACATACCCACTATTTTTTTTTTGTTTGCTTAGCTGATGAGTGGTGAGGACCTGCTCCCTGGTTGATTGAGCAAGTACAGAAGGCTGTGAAACTTGTAATTTGCACAAGTCATATCGGTTCTTCCTCAGTATGACTCTTACTCTTGTAACCTGTAATTCTGTTCTTCAGCTTCATGTGTACTGTGCTGCTGTGGACTTCAGAGTTTAGTGGTAGGTAGGTCCTATTTTAGACACCTTGCATGCCATGAGCCGTTTTCTAATTCTGCAGTACAGTGTGAACTCTGAATGACAGATTAAATAACATACTAATGGATTTAGTTCACATAGTGGGTTTTAGAAAGCTCTTAACACTTTCTAAGTGTGGTGGTTTGTTACTGCTTGGTTTGCTGACCTGGTCTATGGTACTTTCAACTGATGCTTAGGTGCAGAAATCCTGTAAAGATTCCCCTAGTGCAAATATAAGTAAATAACCCCAAAACCCAAACCAACCAAAAGGTATGGTTTCACTGCCTGGTTTTTTAGGTGTTTCTTCTATATAAGCTGATTGACTTAGGGTCATAGACTCTCATGTATGCCTTTCATGAGCAGAGCAAGAGTAATTCCTTTTTATACCATTCATGAGTTGTGCTTCAAACTTCATCTTTTGGCTTGTCATGTAGTATTGTGATTAACAGAAGTTGGGATCAGTTTTATTTTTCTCATCTGTGCATGACCCCAGGTTTTTGCAAAATGCCTTCCTATGTCTCATATCCTCCTTGTTTAGATCATCTTAAAATACTTTGTAGGGATTTTTAGCTTTATGATATCTTTGTGTACATACCTTGCTTTCTAGAAAAATTTTATTCTGAACTGGTTTTTTTTCTAGTTGTTTTAACAAAAATCTCAGTGTTCCCTAGTTGCCAACTGCAGCAGTGATAGATTTCTTCTTGGTTTTGCTTCCCTTCCTTCTGCAAGGGAAGGACATGCTGTGTCAGAGGGAAGGGGTAGAGGTATGGGCCCTCCATCTGTTCCCCTGAGGTATGCTGGGGATGCTGCAGTACAGTTAATGTCCTGTAGAGGCCAACAAGGAAAATTCCATGAAACATCTTAAGGGAAATAACGGGTGCTCCCTTAAGAAGGTAACACAGCCAACAGCCCAAGTCAAGTGCCTCTACGTGAACGTGTACAGCTTGGGCAACAAACAGCAGGAGTTAGAAGCAACTGTGCTACTAGGAAGCTATGATCTCATTGCCATTACTGAAACTTGGTGGGACAAATCCCACAATTGGAGTGTGGCTATCAATGGCTACAGGCTGTTCAGAAAAGCCTTTGACACAGCCCCTCACAGCATCCTTCTCTCTAAACTGGAGAGATAGGGATTTGATGAGTGGGCTGTTCAGTGGATAAGGAATTGGTTGGGTGGTCGCACCCAGAGAGTAGTCGTCAATGGCTCGATGCCCTGATGGAGAGATGTGACAAGTGGTGTCCCTCAGGGGTCTGTACTGGGACCAGTTCTATTTAATAGCTTTGTCAATGATACTGACAGTGAGGTTGAGTGCACCCTCAGCAAGTTTTCAGGTGACCCCAAGCTCAGTGGTGCAGTTGACGTGCCAGAAGGATGGGGTATCACCCAGAGGGACCTGGAGAATGGGCGCACGTGAACCTCATGAGGTTCAACAAGGCCAGGTGCAAGGTCCTGCACCTGGGTTGGGGCAATCCTTGTCATCAATACAGGCTGGGAGATGAAGTGATAGAGAGCAGCCCTGCAGAAGGACTATGGGGATGGTGGATGAGAAGCTCAACGTGAGCTGATAGTGCATCGAGGGAGGTGATTCTGCCCCTCTGCTCTGCTCTTGTGAGACCCTACTGGAGTACTGTGTCCAGCTCTGGAGTCCCCATCATAAAAAGGTCGTGGAACTGTTGGAACAGGTCCAGAGGAGACCCATGAAGATGATTAGAGGGCTGGAGCAGCTCTCCTCTGAAGACAGGCTGAGAGAGTTGGGGTTGTTCAGCCTGGAGAAGAGAAGGCTCGGGGAGATCTTACAGCAGCTTCCAGTCCCTGAAGGGGGTACAAGGAATCTGGGAAAGGACTTTTTAGAAGGGCAGGGAGTGATAGGACAAGGGGGGATGGTTTTAAATTGGGAGGGGGTAGATTTCAATTGAATATTAGGAAGAAATTCTTTCCTCTGAGGGTGGTGGGCACAGGGTGCCCAGGGAAGTGGTGGCTGCCCCTTCCCTGGAGGTGTTCAGGGTTGGGTTGGATGGGGCCTTGAGCAGCCTGGGCTGGTGAGAGGTGTCCCTGCCCATGGCTGGGGTTGGGACTTGATGATCTTTAAGGTCCCTTCGCACCCAAACCGTTCTGTGATTCTATGATTCTTTCTGGTTTGTAGCGTGCTTGTAAACTAAAGCTCCTCAGCCCTCGTGCTGTCATGTTACAGCTTCTTTATGAGAGTGTAGTCTCAGGAACTTAATTATATCCTGACTGCTGTTAATCTGGTTTTTGAAGACCAGATTGTTGAGTGTGTCATTGGTTCAACTCTGACTTTGAAGTAGGCACTCCTAGGAGTGGTAGAGTTTGCTTTCTTGTTTCTACGTTTTTATGCTTTGTTACAAAATGTCTCTTCCAAGTGTTGGTAAGTTTTGCCTTTGGCTCTTCTCAGTCATTGCTTTATTTCTGAATTTACATTCGTAATGGCTGCAGTAGCAATCTTCCACTGGCTTGACGCTTTAGCTATCCAATACACCTTTCACTTAATCTTACGTTCTGAAACCAAACCAAACAAAGGTGTGGAAGACTTGAGATCCTTTGCCTGCAATCTGAAGAGATCCTTTGTTGCTGCTGCTGATCGTTTTCTGTTGAGTTGGGACAGGGAGAGGTCTGCAGAGCCTCCTCTGAGGTGGAGAGCAGGAGTGGAAGCTCATCTTCTCAACAGTTCCCATTTCTGTAGTTCATTCAGTTTTGGATTCTTTTTAGCTTTATAGTGCAAGGTCAGTATGGGCCTCGGATCTGTATTGCATAGAAATCTCTCATCACTTCTCTTCAAGTGATACTACTGTTAAAAAAAATCTCCCAAAGCATCAGTATTGGGAATTAAAGCAAATAATTTAAGATCTGATTGTAGGGTATACTTAAATCAGTTTATCTTTGGAAGACTTGCACATGTCAAACACTGTATGTATTGTTAGGTCCCACTGGAAATAAAAATTACATGTGATCTAGTCCCAAAGACAAGATTTAATTGTAGGTGCATATTAATTGAAAATGTTCAATATAGAATATTCTTAAAGAACATAAATCATATCATCTGTCTTTTTTTTTTTTTTTCTTCAAAGAAAGCTGTGTGGAACTTAATGCTGTGTGTCAGTTCTCTGATAGTCTTTGAGGTGTTCTCATACCTGAATACTTTTTTACCCTTAGGTGAGTGGGATCAAGAGTCTCTATGAGTCTGAACTTGCTGATGCTCGAAGAGTTCTGGATGAAACTGCCAGAGAGAGGGCTAGATTACAGATTGAAATAGGAAAACTGAGGTCGGAACTTGAGGAGTTCAATAAAAGGTAAGGAAAGTCCTGCTTTTTCTTTTTTTTAAATGAAATTTAGAATGGGCAATATTTGCAGCAGGAAAAATGCTATCAATGCTTCTTAAAATGCTGTAGCGGTGTCTTGTGGAAGCATTGCAGATCACTGAAAAGACAACAGGCTGGTCAGGGGGGAATGGCTCAGGTTGTTGCGACAACTAGTCAGAGCAGAGGATCTGACCAATATTTGCACAGATGTATTTGTAGATACAAGATTAATAGGCTGTGATCTTGGCATCTGGGCAGCTAGAGGCTGAAACAATTGGTCGTGCCTGCTTGTCCTGTTGTACCTCTCCTTATGTGGGGCATGCATGTGTGCAGCTGCTTGATGGATGGGATTGATGGTGGCCCTGGGAAATTTGGGCATATGAAAGCAATGGTAGTTTGAAAGCACGTGAAGCTGCAATCTAAGTGTGCTGGCAAGAGACCTTGTATCAAGCACACTTGAAAAACCCGCTGTTCAGTCTGCATCAAAGAGAATTGGCCTAATTGGCTACTGAAGACAAATGTAATGGATTACTTCTACTCCCACTAGGCAGTTTCTGTAATCACAGAATCGTAGGGGTTGGAAGGGACCTCCAGAGCTCATCAAGTCTGCTCATAATTGATGGAAAGTGGCCTGGTGAGCCCTTTCACTCACTCCCTCTGTACCCTTGGCTGGGTCTCCCCATGCCCTATAGCCAGCTGCTGAAGTAGGTCTCTCACCATTTCCCCTTGGATTATGGGGGCTGCTTTATGCTCCCCATCCCTGTCTTCTGGCTCAGGGGCTGGGTACTTGGGCACCAACTGGTCTTGTAAAAACTGAATCAAAGGTGGTGTTCAGCCCCTCAGCCTTTTCCTCATCCTTTGTCGCTACGTTACCAGCCTAGAGAACAGAAGTAGTCCTTGGTCCTCTAATATATTTATAGAAACTTTCTTTGTTGTCCTTAACAACAGGTTAAGTTCTAGTTGTACTTTTTCCCTCCTATTTTTTCCCTGCGTAGCCTTGCTACCTCTTTGTAATCCTCATGAGTGGCCAGCCCTTCCTTCCCAAGGCCGTCCATCCTCTTTCTCCCTAAGCTGCAGCTCCGGCTCTCTGTTCAGCCAGGTTGGTCGTCTTTTCCTGACGGCTTGTCTTCCAGCACATGGGGACAGCCTGGTCCCTTGTCTTCAAGACTACCTTCTTGAAAAACAGCAAGACTTCCTCTGCCCTTGAGGACTGCCTCCCAAGGGACTTTGTCAACCAGGCCCCTGAAAAGACTGAAGTCTGCCCCCCGGAAGTCCAGGGTAGCAGTTCTACTGACTGTCCTCCCTGCTTCTCCCAGAATCAAAAACTCTTTATTTCATGGGTACAACGCCTAAGGGGTCCTCCCAGCTGTCACATCCCCCATCAGTCCTTCTTTGTTTACAAAGAGCAGCTTCAGCTGGGCTCCTTCCTTAGTTGCTCCCCACCAGCCGTGTCAGAAAGTTATCCCCAACACACTCCAGGAACCTGCTAGGCTGTTCCCTCTCTGATATATGGTATTCCGGCAGACAGCTGGCAGGTTGAATTCCCCTACAAGGGCTCAGGATTCTGATAGTTCTCCCAGCTGTTCACAGAATGTTTTGTCTGCCTCATCCTGATTGAGAGGCCTGTAACAGACTCCCACTATGATCTCTGCCTTGTTGGCCCTTCCCATAATTCTCACCCGTAAACACTCAAACCTGTTGTCACCCTTGTTATGTTTTAGACATTCATAGCACTCCCTGACATACAAGGTGTAGTGGGTTGACCCTGGCTGGAGGTCAGGTGCCCACCAGAGTCGTTCTAACATTCCCCTTTTCAGCTGGATGGGGAGAAAATAGATATTGAGAGGCTCAGGAGTGGAGATAAGGACAGGGAGAGATCATTCCGCAGTCAGCGTCGTGGGCAGAACAGACTCAACATCAAATAAAACCCCATCTAATCTATTACAATACACACACAGAGAGTGAAAACAGAGTCTGATAATGAGAAGTAAAACCAGATCTTAAAACACCTCCTCCCACCCCTCCCTTCTTCCCTTGCTCAAGTTTATTCATGGTTTCATTCCACCCCCACCCCCAGGTGTCACAGCGGGGGGGCGGGGAGATGGTGATGGGGGTTTCAGTCAGTACCTCACAAGTTGGTTTCCTTCTTGGCCAGGGTAGGGGGAGCATTCATTCCTCACACCCTTCCCCTGCTCCGGTGTGGGGTCCCACCCACAGCAGACAGTCCTAGACAGTCCTTCATCAACTTCTCCAACCTGAGTCTTTTCTCAGGGGGTTTCAGCTCTTCACCAGAGTGGGTCACTGCTATGGGTGCAGTCATAAATCACAATGTCTCTTAGTCTCTCAAGCCCAGACTGGTCCAGCCTGATCCTCCACAGGGTCACAAGTTCCCCCAGCAAACCTACTCCAGCCTGAGCCCCTGTTTCCATGGGCTGCAGGTCCTGCCAGGAGCTTGCTTCAATGCAGGTCACAGTGTCTTACATATGTCCCCATCCACTCTAGCATGGGCTCCTCCACAGGCTGCAGGCTGAGTCTCTGCTCTTCATCATCTTCCATATGCTGCAGGGGGACAACCTGTTCCACCATGATCTTCTCCACGGGCTGCAGTGGAATCTCTCTCCAGTGCCTGGAGCACCTCCTCCCCCTCCTTCTTCACTGACCTTGGTGTCTGCAGATTTTCTCACTTCACCTCACTTCCTTCTCTGGCAGCAAAAAGCAGCCGCTTGTGGGGATTTTTTCCTGTTACATATGTTATCCCAGAGGTGCCACCACTGTCAGTGATGGGCTTGGGCTTGGACTTGTTGGCTCTGTTGGACCCTGCAGTCCCCTCTCCATCAGAACCTTGCCACAAAAAAACCACAGCACAAGGCCACCCCACAACCTCTCCTTGCTGTCCCATAGCACAAGTGGAAATGGTCTCAAGTTGTACCAGTGGAGGTATTGGATATTAGGAAACTTTTCTTCCCAGATAAGCAGCAAAGCATTGGAACAGGCTGCCTAGGGAGGTGGTGGAGTCACCGTTCCAGTGGGTGCTTGAAAGATAGGTAGATGAGGTGTAGTGGTTATGGTGATGTACAGCTGACAGTTGGACTTGATGTTCCTGAAGGTCTTTTCCAACACTGATTCTCTACTGAAGCTTTTAAAGAAATACTGTTGGTAACACCCACCACTACCCCAGGTAGGGAGTTTTGTAAAGCAGTTCCTGATTTTTGTTAGAGTTATGGGTGAATTCTGAATTCAAGAGAACAGTACAAGTGATTGCAAGTATGGGTGCTAAGACTCAGGGTTTGGGCTGGGGAGGAAGGCTTATATAATCTGTAGAGGTGTTTTCTAGCTTTTGGTTTTTTGTAAACATAGTATTTTTTCCATGTTTGGAGTTGCAGACAAATACTTTTTGAAGTCCACAGGTAGTAGGACTCCTCTTCAAAGCTACTTCTGTGGGCTCTTAAAAGCAACTCACTGATGACAAGCTGAAAACTACCCATCTGTAGAGGAGAAGAGTGAGGAAAGGGAAGGAAAAAACTGAGTTCTAAGATGATTCAGGAGAAGAAGACAAAAAGCTCTTCCCTGCATCCATAGTGGTGTGGAACTAGAATAAACTGCAGCAGAGGAGGATTACTTCACATAGCAAAAGTTCTTAATACCATAATGACTTGCACCTAGAGAAGCTGCAGCAAGTCTGTGTGTTAAAGGTAGACAAATACTTGGTGGGCAAGAGGAAGGGCAACCTGGGTGATTTCTGTGAGTTGGGTGTAACAGCTCAAATAGTCACATTGAAAGTGACCAGAGTTGCTTTGCTCATATCTGATACTGCTGAAGAAATACCAGTTTATTCTTGAAATGTGGCTGCTTTCCCCCAGTAAAAGCTTTGTGTGAGAGTAAGTCCTAGGGAATGGGCTTGATCACATCAAGTACAAAATGTTGAGGATGCTCTTGGGTCTCTGGGGAATTCATGCAGCCTGTTCCTCCAGGGCTGCAGTCCAAAGTGAGAGATGTCAGCTGAGAAATGTCAGGTGCAGCAGTGAGATGAACACATACTCTACACCTGCTGTGTTAAGTAGCCTTATTGTCAGCTCTAAGCTGTCAGAGTTGCTGCCTTCTTCCTTTGTCTGCCTGTGACGTGTTCTTCCTTAGGCAGTGTATTTACAACACAGTTGTACAAGCTGTGAGTTTTAAGAGACTTTTATGATTTTTCTGATTACTTTTATTAGCTGCATTTGCTTCTTACTCTAGGAACCACCTAGTGGTGCCCTAATCCTGATAAATACAGCACATGTAGTAACCAAGACATGCTCAAGATGTCTGTGCACACATGTATAAATGTGAATAACTTCTGTTTTTTCAGCTACAAGAAGAAAGATGCAGATTTGTCTGTGGCTCAAGGTCGCATTAAGGATCTTGAAGTGCTGTTTCACAGAAGTGAAGCAGAACTCAATACTGTCCTGAATGAGAAACGCAGTCTGGAAGCAGAGGTGGCTGATCTGCGTGCCCAGCTTGCTAAGGTGAATGAATGCTTCCTTACTTTAGCACAGGAGAGGATGTGTGCTTTAAAATTTGTCATTTCTCTTTGCAGTTAGTATACATTTTGAACATTATTGATCCAGCTTGCTTAAAGCTGAACCTTTGCCTGCCCCTCTTGGATATAAAACTAAGTTGTGAGAAATCCCTGTAGAACAACCAAAGCAACGTGGTGTTTTTGTGAATTTGCTAGTCAAAAGCTTTTATTTAACCATTTCTGGTGTTTCCATATTAATTAAATATTAGGTCACTAAATGTTAACCTTTGTAAGGTCCTGCATAATTTTAAACTTAGTGGGAGTACCCAGTGGGACTACACTAGCAAGAAAAAGAAAAACATCTGACATTGTGCTTGAGGAATTAATAATCCTGAGCTCCAGTATCACATTGTATTAAAATCACCCTGTGTTTCAAATACCTGATAGTCAAACAGGAAAGCTTGTTTTAAATATTCATAAGGACACACTCTCTCCCTCTCTTTTTCTTTTAGATTCTTTTGGAAAAATCAGTGGGTTGACATTAGGTTTGTTGTTGTGAATAATTGGTCCAAAGATGTTAAATGAAGACCATAAAGAAATCCAGACAAAATGGAATCTTTGTCTTAATTCTTTACTAGGCTGAAGATGGTCATGCTGTGGCGAAGAAGCAGTTGGAGAAGGAGACACTCATGCGTGTGGACCTGGAGAACCGGTGCCAGAGCTTGCAAGAGGATCTGGATTTCAGGAAGAATGTGTTTGAGGAGGTATTATCAACCTAGGAAGCCTCATAGTCTGAGGTTTATGTAGCTCTTATTCAAACTGACAATAAGCAATTACTAATACAGATAAGGAAAATCTTTATTAACCTTGCTACAAGCAGGTTGAGTAAAAAGTGGTTACAGGTTTTGCAAGAGTTACTTGGTAAATCAGTGATAGAGCTGCCATGAGAGCCAAGTGACCAAGGATATTATTCCATGAGCAGGAATGTAGCTGCTGACTGCTGTGGGGAAAGGAAGGTCTTGTTCTCTCTCTGGACCTGGTTGCATGGCCCTGTCCTTACTTGTGCTAGCTCTGGTGGTTGGTGGACCAGATTAGAGCTGGGCTGAGGGCAAGAAGCATCTGATCAATGCCCTCAGTGCCACGCTCTGACTTGGCTGGGTCTGTGCGGAGCCAGGAGTTGGACTGATGGTCCTTCTGAGTCCCTTCCAACTGAGGAGATTCTAGAATTCTGCCCTTCATCTCGCTTACGCTAGTTGTGATGTTTGCCTTGCCATACACCAAACCATTTCAGCCCAATTAGCTATTAAAATACTTTGGTCTTTTGGTCAAGTTTAATTTTTGCCAGCTTAGTGGCTGAGTCATGTCTTGCCTTGGAATCACATGAGCTCTGAGACTGGATTAAGGGATGGGGCAGGGCTGTGTGGCTAAGCACAAGGGCTGGAGCAGGGCAAAGAAAGCAGCCAGGTAGATCACCCTGAATTGTGCTGACCACTTTCTCACTTCTGTGCCCTGGCTGGTTGGATTGCTGCCTGTCACTGCAATGCCAGACCTGTGCTTGTTTGTAGGCCCTTGATTTTAAGCCTGTTTTAAAGTTGAATCTCTTTCAAGAACTATATCCTGCCAAATGAGAACAGTGATTTTCATCTGATAGTACGAGCAGTAACTGCTGGGCTTAAATGCCTTTAGTGCTGTAGCACCTATATACTAAATAATTACTGTTGAAACAGTTAATTGTCTGTACAGTAGTGCAACTGTTTGTACCACTTACTCTAATGTGGGAATTGGTCCCCATTTTGTGTGTGTAGGAAATAAGGGAAACAAGAAAACGACATGAACACCGTTTGATCGAGGTGGACACTAGTCGCCAGCAGGAGTATGAATCCAAAATGACTCAGGCCCTGGAAGATCTGCGGAATCAACACGATGAACAAGTCAAACTCTACAAAATGGAGCTGGAGCAGACCTATCAGGCCAAGGTAACTGCTGCTAGCCACAGCACTGGCTGACAGGAAGTCCAGGTGGTGAGAGAAAATCATTTCCATCAGCCCTGCTGTCTTAAAGGATGCAAGTAATTACAATTTGAACAAGCTTTGTCCAGGGGTTCAAATGCCTCCTCTTGTGCTTGGGTGCAGATGCATTTCCAGGCAGGGTACCACCAGAGGTAATAGTTAGGATTAGCTCCAGCCAAGAGAGGCCAGTCTGTGAGAAAATATCTGCAACTGTTAGTCACTGTGGAGGACATGGTGGGAATAGTGGCTGTCATGCAATAGATGATTAGACAATAACTTCTGCTATAAGGGTTTTTTCTTTGTGACATCTGTTCCAGTTCTTCCCCCAAAATGGGTGTGGTGGAGACTCACAGTAGGTACAGTGCATTGGCCCTGAGATGCTGGAGGGATGGGTGGGACAGCTTGGGGAATGGCTGCATATCGAGGTGTGCTTTGGCCTGGAGGCAATTGGGGCAGCTTAGTTCCTGGGTGGATTCCATGGTGTGTAGCAGAACTGTTGAACTCCAGCTGCAAGGCACAAAAAGGATGCTTTTTCTAGCTGTCTGCTTTGATGAAACTTAGTAGTGTCGAGCTGGACTCTGTTGCTCTGTTAAAACTAGTCACTAGAAATGAAGGTTAAAATTAGTCACTAGAACTTTGGTTAAAATTTATCACTAGAAGTGAAGCTTGTTTGCTAGGTGACATGAGTGAAAACTGAAACCAAATTGAATATTGGCAACTCCTGGAGCAAGAGAATACAACCAAAAGCATTGTTTGGCCTCTGGGGCAGTATGTCATCTGGAGTGCTGTGGGCAGTTGTAGTCCTGTTTGACAAGACAGTACAGAATAATACAGAGAAGATTAACAAAGGTAACTAAGAGTATGAAACAGGTCCTGCATGAGGAAAGCTTAAAATAAAACTTCACCTGGGAAAAGAGGTGAGTTGAGAGAAGGGGAATGGATGTCTCCAAAAGGATGAAAAGCAGAGAGAAGGTCAACGAGGAGTCATTGTTTATTATTTTGCAGTAGAAGTAGGGACAGTGAATGTCCAGTGCCAGGCTGAGAGAAACAAGAGGAGGTTGTTTTTCATACATAGCTAAACGCCTTGCCCCATAAATTCAAAAATTGCTGCCTGAAAAATTCACCAAGAGATAGTAAGCAGCAAAATGCTGCCTCTGGCTTAGGAAATCCCTGAGCTGTAAACAGCCAGCTGTGACATTACACCTATGGAATATTTTATTGACATTAGTCCCTGAGCACCCAGGGAATGGTTAGGCCAGGATATGAACTAGGTAGCCTTGACCCACAAGGATTGTGCTTACAGCCAGCAGGCAGATAGTGTGATCACATGAACCTCAGGCTTCAGGAACTGTAAGGGTGTCTGTGTAATGACTAATAATGACTAATAGTTGTCTTTTTTTTTTTATAAAGCATAAGCATTAATAGGAATAGAACCAAACTAGATTTTCCCTGTCCTCAGGGCATTTCCTTAATGTTACACAGTTCTTCTCAGAAGCTTACCAGTTTTCTATTTATAAGTATTTAAGATTGAATACCTTCTGGTTTTTACCAAAAAAATATTTGCAGGATATTTAACTTAATGCAAGTGACTTGTATAAAAAAAACTTGTCTTCTAGCTGGAGAATGCCAAACTGTCCTCTGACCAAAATGACAAAGCTGCTGGTGCAGCTCGAGAGGAGTTGAAGGAGGCTCATGTGAGAATAGAGGCTCTCACCTACCAGCTTTCTGGCCTTCAGAAACAGGTAAAGGGACTAAAAGTTCTTTCGTCTCAAATACAGAGCACTCCATGGTTTGGATATCTTAATGTTTCTGTACCTTCATGTTTCCTGAATTTGGTGGGGGGAAATCTTTTTTGTATTCATTTGGGAGGGAGATGAATTTTCAACGATTTGCTGGACACCCATAGAGGCCAACTGGGTTTTCCATTGTGCCCTCTACCTAGGCTAATGCAGCAGAAGATCGCATTCGTGAACTGGAGGAAATGATGGCTGGTGAGAGGGACAAGTTTAGAAAGATGCTCGATTCAAAGGAGAGGGAAATGACAGACATGAGGGACCAGATGCAGCAGCAGCTTACTGAGTACCAGGAACTGCTTGATGTTAAATTAGCCCTGGACATGGAGATCAGTGCTTACCGAAAACTCCTGGAAGGAGAAGAGGAAAGGTACGTACAGTCTCTCTGTTCTTTTCTTAGGACTAGCAGGTGTTGGTTGTATTTCTTATGCCTGTATTTTTTTTGCCATTTCAGCAGGAATGCCCAGATTTTGTTCCAGTGAAGTCATACTGGCTTCATACCACAACGTGTTGCTTGGAACCACATGCAAGTGTTCTCATCTGGACACTGTCTTATCTTATTTTGCTTTTTATGATGGTCAGGGTACAGTGGAATATGTTGTTCTGTGCTTGACACTCATCTCTCTTTCAGTGCTACTACTTCTCAGAGTTTTCCTAGTTTTAAATGATGTGGGCCAAGAATAGTGTGTTTAGTAGTAGCTGTCCTGGAGGAGAGGGTTAAGTGACCTCTGTTGCCCTCATGAGCACTGCTTTTCATGTCACATAATCACGCAATCATAGTTTCTCTGGAATGGATAGTTCCCCTTCTCTTACGTTCACTTCTCCCCACACACACATAGCAGGGTTGCTTTCAGCCTTGGGACATATTACAGCCTGGTAACTGAGTATATTGTAGCATTATTGCTTTGTCTGTAGTTCCCTGCATGAATTAATTAAAATGCTTGTTTGGTTCTGTTAAGGTTGAAGCTCTCTCCAAGTCCCTCCTCCCGTGTTACAGTCTCTCGGGCTACCTCCAGCAGCAGCAGTAGCAGCACTTCAATGGTTCGCCCTTCCCGAGGCAAGAGAAGACGTATTGAAGCAGAGGAGCTTTCAGGCAGTGGAACAAGTGGAATTGGCACTGGAAGCGTCAGTGGCAGCAGTAGCAGCAGCTTCCAGATGTCCCAGCAGGCTTCAGCAACAGGAAGTATCAGCATAGAAGAGGTAGACCTGGAGGGCAAATATGTTCAACTGAAGAACAACTCGGAGAAGGTGGGTGTCAGCAGAACTCTAGAGGACAGTGAGGAGGAGCTAAATTGAGATGGTACACAGGCTTTTGTAGCACAAGGAGGTGGGGTCACTTGAAAAGCAGGAGCAACATCTCAAGGTGCAGCATCCTGCAGTCATTACCAGGGTGTTAGAAAGTGGAATGTTGGCTGCAGGAAGAGATGATAGCTTGTGTCCCAGACGCTGGAATGTGTGCTGGTACCTTGCTCATGGCAATAGCCTTGCTGGCTCTGGCAGAACTTCCTTGTGTGAAACGTTTACCACCTTAAATTTTGGTGAATGACCTTACAGGATTTACACTTTAGACTACTAGTGATATCAAAAAATACCTTTGAGTCAGAATGGAGATGTCTTACAACTATGTAAATAAATTAATGTTCACATTATTTTAAAAACAAGCCTGAAGAAAGCTCTGATGCTGTTCGTTCTGTTTTGCTCAGCACAAATAACCTGTTGACTCTCTTCATTAGGATCAGTCTTTGGGTAACTGGAGACTGAAAAGACAAATTGGAGATGGAGAAGAAATTGCTTATAAATTTACTCCCAAGTATGTCCTCAGAGCTGGGCAGACTGTAACAGTAAGTTACACTTACAGTACATCAACAACAGATTCTTTTATTGATGTTGTGGCAGTTGTATTTCTGATGTTTGGTCCAGTCTGATTTGGGGTATAACTTTTGGGTTCAGGGATCTCACTTTAGAGGAGCAAGACTTGAGTTATAAAAATGCAGAACTGAAATTGAATTTCTGTATTTAAACACTTGAGTATTTAGTTTGAGCACAGAGAAGGTTAAAGAAGGTGTTTTCGAGGTGAGGGGGGGTGTCAGGGGCTTTTTTGCTTTCAACCACATCTTCTCAGGTTTGGAACACTAATCCTGCTCAACCTGTTAATGCAGTGGGAACATTTCAGAGCATTCTTTGTCTAGTAGAGTAAAGTTTTAAGACTAGACACTCTCAGCCATAGGTGTAGTAGAACAGCTGCTTTTCTGTAATTTTGTATTTTATTTTCAGTCTGCAAGGTGTCATTTCAGAAGGAAACCACAGGTTTTTCTTTTAATCAGTTCCAGCTATTTCTACTGAAGTATCACTTGCTCAGATACATATAAAAGATTAATTCACACACTACAAGCTGGGTTTTCCGTCTTGGCTCCATACAGAATAGTCATTGAGACAGTGGTAGGAGAAATGTGTATATTCAGAAAAGACCTGATGACTGCAATATTAGATAATAATCTTTATTTCTTTTTCTTTTTAATGGTTAGTGTTAATTATTGTTATAGACTGAGAATAGTGTCTTAAAAATGGTGTAGGTAAAAGCAAGGTAAAACTGCCATTGGAATTGAGGAACAAAACTGGTACGGAGAGAGTAGTAGAATTAGGGGGTTCTGTGGAGATATATATATGCATTAACAGCTAATTACAGAATGTCTTTCTCACTAGATCTGGGGTGCAGATGCAGGTGTTGCTCACAGCCCCCCTTCTGTTCTCGTCTGGAAGAATCAAGGCAGTTGGGGCACTGGAGGAAATATCCGCACATACCTTGTAAACTCGGAAGGAGAGGTAGGCTGGGTCTGCAGAAAACAGGCTGTGGGCTGGGTGATGTCCCCAGTTCTTTAATTTGGGGGGCAGGGATGGGGTGTGTCAACACCAAAATCCCAATTTTGAGATTTCTTATGGTGTTTTCTAAAATAAGACACTTTATAACACTGCAGTAGTTACCTGTACGTATCTCTGAGAGTTTGGGCAAATTTTCCACAACTGTGATCATCCTCCTGATTACACCCATATTTTAGACAAACACCCTGCTAGTAGGGAGTCTGTTTGGGGTTTGAGTGTGTATTTCCAGAAGAGACAAAATACATTTTATAGTACCTACAAAATTGGGGGGTGATGTAAATATTAATATAGGAAGATAGCTGGCCTTTCAGTGTTGGAAGTATATCAGCAGACCTAATTTGGCACAGGTTCCTATCTATTCTACATTGTCCTACATCTGCCCACAACTGATTTTTTTAAAACCATCCCTGCAGAAGACTCCTGCAAGGGAGGATTGTGCTTTGGCTGTTACTCATAAACGTGTCATTGTTCCAGCAATCAGATAGAAATAGGGAAGGGAGCCAGACCACAGCAGCAGCAGTTCTCCTGCTGTCTTTCTTGCTGACAATTCTGTGGAAGCTCTTTGTGCAGGAACAGTAGCACAAGACAAAGTAGGAGGGAGGGTCGTTAGTACAACCAGAAGCTAACTAATTGGCTTAGTATTCAAATAGAAGTCGTTAAACTAGTATCTGAAAAAGATTCAAATCCATCTTCATTCCCACTGTGGTTACCTTTAGTATCCCTGCTCAGAAATGTATATTTAGGGTGACTTTTCCCACAAGTAGAAACTTGCAACCATGGTTTCAGGGGTGTGAGTGTACAGAAGGAATACTAAGCAGCATTAGAAATAATTGAGTGATAAAGGCAGCTTCCTAGGGCTTTAAATTTTAGTCCCTGCTTTGGAAGACTGTCCTGATGATTGATATATGCAATTGATAGGGAATATTTAGTAGAGATTAGGCATATTCTTAATGCCCTCTAATCGTACTGAGAAACATTAATTGCTCACATTATGGTATGTCTCACACAGCCCCTAGCTGGGCGTGCTAGGAGCTTGGATAAAATTGATTAATGACTCCCCAAAACACAGCTGCTGCCTCTCAAATCCCAAGGTAATGACAGAAAATTCCTCAAGCTAAATTACATTACTGTGCCTTTTAGTGGATAGAAATAGGAACGTGGTTGCAGGATATTATCGGTATCTGCTTGCACAACAGGCTAAATCTAGGGCAAGTTGCTTGAAACCCTCCAAAATTTAATTGGGGTGTTCCATTGATGGCATAACAAAAACTTAAGAGATGCAGCTTACCAGTCATCTCCTTACCCATCATTTTGATGCAGGAAGTTGCAGTGAGAAGTGTTACTAAATCAGTTGTGGTGCGAGAGAACGAAGAAGAGGAGGATGAAGCAGAGTTTGGAGAAGAAGATATTTTCAACCAACAGGTAATAAGATGTATATCAGATCTTTAATCTTGGGTTGAGTCAGCACTACCCCCTATGTGTTTTCACAGCCCTTAGGTAAGTACTTTGCATAACTGACCAGCAGGCAGCAGAGAGAGGAGTAGAAACATACTTCATACAGGTGACACCAGAAAACATTTGAAATGTTTCAAACTCAAGTGATTTGTTCTCCTCATCAGTGGCCCTTAAGTAGCTCTTTTCACAAATAACTGGTTCTGAAGTTGAGTGCTGGAAGCTTTTTTTGGTCTCCAGGAGGTTGAGCAGTGCATTCGTAGTATAAAGCAACTAATCCAGGAACTTCTCCTTCAGTCTAAAGAAGGAGCGATGCAGCGTAGATCTCTTTCACATGGAAACATCATTTCAAAGCTAATAACATCCCAATTTTCATTTGTCATCTGGATCAGTATGGAAAACATGGAGGTTAACCACCCAACCCATCACAAGAAACCACAACCAGAGTACCAGTGTGTCAGTCCTGCTGTGCTTTCTCTCTCCTTGTGAGATTCCCTAGGCTTACACTGTGCAAACCTAGTAAGAATTGAGCTCAATTATGTCTTGTCTTTTTCTAGGGGGATCCCAGAACAACCTCTAGAGGATGCTCAGTGATGTGAAGAAAGAAAAATACCCCCCTATTATTTGCGCTTTTTTCCCATTTATTTCCTTTTATTTTTGCTATTTTTTTCCCTCCAGAGCCACTGAAAACTATTTTTATATGCATCATCTAATTTCTTTGAAGTTTACTCCTTGGTACATTTTTATAAAAAACTTTTAAAAAAAAAATCCTTTACTGAACAAAACTGCCAGAATTTTTAATAGATTTCTTTATTTTTCCCTCTTTGTTAAACACTATATTGGAATACAACAATTTTCCCCATACAGAGTTTAAAGTCTTATGTACAAACCTGCAGCAGACAACAAATTTTTAGCTAAAACAGGATGAGACTGCTTGAGTGTATGGTAACTCTATCATTGCATATACAACCAGGATATATGGATTAAAAACCTTGTTCATCTGCAGGGCCCCAGGAGAGGTTCACAGCAGTGTTTCCTCCATACTTTATGAAATGGTTGGTAGCAGCATCTTGGCTCGTATGTATCCTCAGCAGGGCCCAGCTTAGGCAGATCAGGCCCTGTGCTCATTGAAAGTGCTACTCCACCTATGGAAGTGAGGAAGGAAGCTGGGTGCCAGACACTCCTGCCTCAGGATGTCTTGTCCTGCTCCAGGGTTTGACAGCCTAGTGGCAAAACCACCAGAGTCTGGCAACGGTTTAGCTCCATACCATTATTTCAGAGGATGGAGAATGATGGGTTCTGCTTGCTGTACATCCTCTGAAGGTATGGAAGTGTCAAAAACAGGGTTTTAATGGGATTATTTGCAGGGAATTCTGACATGGTCACAAATCACATCTTGTTAAATCACGGCCACAAGCTGTGAGGGGCAGGATTTATGATGTTAAGCATCACAATTTAATGCTTTTGGCATACTCTGCATTCAACAGTTGTCAAGATTTTGGGTATTAAAAATGCTTTTTCTTTTGGCACTGATAAATATTGGGGACTTGAAAGTTTATCCTGTGTAAAAGCTGGGGGTTTTTTTTAATCAGAGCTGGATGCAGCTTGTTTGTGCTTCTCTTGGATTCAAAAGGGCCCTGTCAGGTAGCTTCAGGAGCAGTATTTGCAAAAATAATTCAGGAATTGTCCAATTCCTTTTTTAAAAGTTGAAAAGAGCTGCTGGTTAGGACATAAGCATTGCTGTGCAGCGTTCAGATGCTGCAAGTAAAGCCCGAGGGAAGGGAGAAGAATGCTGTTCATAAAACCCACTTTGTATGAGTAGCAAGGGATTTTTCTTTCAGTAGGATGCATTTTGTATCTGGCTGTGTCCTTTTAGCTTAAGGTTTCTTCTGCTGCCTGCCTGGAGACAGCTCCAGCTCCCATGAGGATTACTACTCATAGAGTAACGCATCTTTAAGCACTAGGAAAAATACTTTACTGCTCCAAAGAATGTATTGGCTACTGGACAAGCAGATATTCTTTCTACTAGTTACTAGTTTGAGTACAAAATTGGGATACCATTTGATGCTAAGTGTAGAATCCTGGTTTTACCTGCACTCTTGAACTCTGATCCTGCCATTCAGATAGTTCAGACTCATCAAATAAGCAAGAAGGTTTGGATGTTTTCGGTGGCTTTTGGACATTATGTTCTCTGAACAATATTGTGACTGACAGATGTAACCTAGGAAGTCAGTTTAGTGGCTCTGACTGATGGCTTTGTAATGCAAGCAGGGTGGGAACAAGAGGGGGGGGGGTTAAGCTTACAGACTTATTTTGCCATTTAAAAATAAATCAAAGATGCTACTTGTCTCTCTTTGGGGTGGCTGAAGGTAAACTAATAGAAATTTAGACTTATGTTTTAAGAAGATCCATTACAAAAACCAGTATGAAATTTGGCTGTTTGGGCTAGTGGGATAACTTGATTGATGTACTTGGGGGTTTTTCTAATGTCATTTTCCCACTCTGCTTGAGTAGAAGGTTAAATATGTAGTTAACTCATGTCTATCTCTCTGTAAAATGTATCTAGTGAAATTATGTTTCTCAGACATACTGTTACCAATTACCTTTTCTAAAATTGTTGTTATGCAAATGAATGCAATCCAGGTAAAAGCATTTTTGCAGTGCACCTTCCAACCACTGGGCAGCATTTTGCTTTCTGACCCACAGATTCTATAATATACTTCAGATAATTTTGAGGGCTTTCTGCTTTTTGTTTTTCTAAAGGTCTGTATTTATATATATATTTTTTTTTTTTTTACATTGGCCAGTTTTCCTTAAGGTTGTTCTGTGATCTTATATACTAGAGCAATCAGTGTGTAGTTAATTTGCATTTTTTTCTGGGGGTTTGTTTGTGTTTGGGTGGTGTTTTTTTCTTTTCCTGTAAAGAATAGGCTTATAGAGGCAGCTTGAACAGGGAAACCCTCTTGCTACCTGAGCCAGTTTTCTTAACAGCTACTGTATAGGGAACGTGTTGTCTTGTAGCCTTGAGGACTGGTGCTTGCAGAACTCTTGTGATGAACACTGTGCCCTTCAGTAACAGTCTGCAGAATTTGTCTCTCTAGCTTTGGAACTGTGTCCTTTAACTTTGGAAACTGTGTTTTATTCTTGAGTACCATGCTGAGGTATATACAGCTGTTCCTATAAAACAGAGATGGAAGCTCTGGGAAGAGCCAACAGGCTAAATGGGGGAGGTTCTGTCACCACAGTGCTTTCTAAAGGCTACTAAAAATACTAGAAATAACTCCTAGCTGTAAATTACAAGACAAAGTGCTGTATTACTGTATTCCATGTACTTTCATTTTTTGTGGGTGAGTCTTTAGGTGCCAGCCTTTCCTCTTGCTTATGGTGCTGAGCTTTGTAACAGCACTACCCTGCTGGAGTTGGTGCACCCTGCTAGAGTTGGTGCTCCCTGCTGGGAGGGGTTTTGGCTTTATCAGACAGTAATTTTATCAAACATAAATGCATTGTTTCCTTCCCTCCCCCCCATCTTTCAAGGATTCTATTTTGGTTTGCCCAAATTAAATCCAGTGGCCCCTTGCCCTCTTTTCCTCTGCCTGAACCACACTTGAAGAAGTTGGAGGATAGTCAGAATGGCTACTGCGGTGCCTGCTGTCAGGTGTAGACCTTGAAGGGAGAAACAGATCTGATTTGGCAGGAAAACAAATTGTTTGAAGGCTTCTCTGATTAGAGAAGTTAACCAGTATAGCTTTTATCAGAGCAGTTCCTTGAGTGTAACTACCCATATGGATGTTGCATTCAAAAAGCCCAAGCAAAACCACTTTGATTCTGGATGCAACAGTAAAAACTGATTCCTAAATGATCCTTACTGGTTATGAGGGGGAAGGAATAACAGCATAAGTGGAGCAGAATAGTTAAGCCAAGCTCTTTATTGTGTAAATCATAACAGAACATTGTATTTGATATGATAAACACATCCTACCTACTCCTAAGCTGGTACTGTGCTTGTGTCAAAACAGGTTCACCCATCAGTAACAGGGTGTCCTGCAGAGCGAGATACCCTCCCAGAGAGCCTCTGACCTACAAGCCAATTTTTCATTTGTGCTTCTGTGTGTGTTACTTCTGCTGTTGTACTGCAGCAGCTATTCCAAGCAACAGTGTAGCTGTGATTCCTGTGGTGCTGCACAGCTCAATTTCGCTGTGTGTCCCCTTAGGCTAGTTCCAGCCTGGGGGTTCACCCTGACAAAACCAATAGTTTACACTGACCCACCGATCACTAGTCTCCAGCACTGTTTTGCCATCAGTTTGGAGTTGGCAGAGTTTGTGTTTGTAGCAGGAATGAAAAGTCTCAGGAGAAAATAAAACATCTGCTTCCCATGACCTGTAATGTAACAGCCAGGCACGCTCGCCTGCTGCTTGCATTAGTCATGGAAATTGTCTTTGCAGCCTGAAGCAGACCGTACTGTGAAAGCAGATCACTTAATGTGCATGTTTATCCTTGAGCAACAGGACACCTCATGTTCCATTCAGGGATCTTACTGTTTTTATACACCCTTTTTTCTTCTTTGTAATGCTCACCCTGCATAAAGGCCCTTCAGCTGCACCCTGAACAGGGCTTAGTTAGAAAAGGCTTGTAGAAATCCTCGCTACACCCCGAGGAGCCTGAGAGTCAGAGGGGCTGCTTGTGTGATACAGGGGGAGGTTTCAGTACAGCCATGTACTAAATGGAGGACACTTGAGATCTGTGTCTCTTGTGTGTGTCAGAGAGATTGTGATGCTGTATGAAAACAAAAATGCTGTATGGTTTTTCTCTCTTGCAGCCACTCCTCTCACTTCCTCGCTTTTAAAGCCATTGTCTCTTCTTTCTGTATCTTCTTTTGCAAGTCTTAGCTTCAAACAAAGGCATATCAGTGTCTGATACTGGGTTTTATTGCTACTATTGGGTCCCAATCCTGTGTGAGCAGGAAACAAAGCCTTGTTGTAAACCAGTGAGTGGAAGGTGAGATACAGTGATTGCATTTTTCAAAGCATTGTTTTAGCTCAATGTCAAGACAAATTGTATTGGAGAGTTTCTTTTCTCATTTAAAATGGCCTGGGAAACAGAATTTTTATTTGCCCTTCAATATGCTTAGCTTTAAACCAGTTTAAAATAATTTAAAAGTGTTTTTTTTTTTTAATACAAGACCATATTTACATGCAATTATTATTTGTAAACATAATGCCTTTCTTGAAATGCTAAGGTCTAGAGAGTGAAAAGGATGCTGATTATTCAAAGACTCCGTTCAGAATAGCACAAGCAGTGAATTGACTTGGGAGTTCAGGAAAATAAAATGTGTTTATTGAACTTCCAAATTTTCTAGTTAGCTTTTAATGAGGTGATGATTCTGTGTTGGTAAAGTAGATGTTACTGCGTATTCCAGTTACCCAGATCATCATTACACTAAAACTACAAGCAATAAGCTAATTCAACAAGTTTAAGCCAAAATGCTTTCCATTTGGGCACGACAGGGCGCTCTCAGCTGAACTCTGTTTTTGTAACAGTGATGCCTTGTGACTTGAATTGTGATTTTATTGTTTTTCTTCTTGAAACACAATCTTTACTCAGCTAGCTCTGGTTCTAGGTCACTGGTCAGTCTCACTGACCACCTCTGCTCAGCTGTTGCAAGTGAGATTTTGGAACAGTCAAGTTTTTAAAATAAGAAATTATGAGAGAGGATACAAACTGAAATACAAAGATGAAATGATGACAATGTTCATGTGGAACTTAGAGAAACATAATTATCTAGACTTTATCATTTCAAAATGTTTTTTTTTTCTTTTTAGAATATGCATGCCAAATGTCTTGTCTTTTTCAATGATTTGTAATATACATTTTATGACTGGAAAACCTTTTGTACCACACACTCGAATAAATGTTTTGCATTTTGTTTCCTTCTGTCATTTAACTGACATGGGCTGCATGGGCTGTTGGAGATGACTTATCCCAGTGGACCTTCCTCTGTATAGAAAGAAAAAGGACCTGGAGCTGTCCTTGCTCTTAAGAGAGAACAGCTGAATCCTGTGCTGTGCTCCAGAAGCAAATGAACGCTTTCCTTCAAACTGTGGAAAGCACTGTCCTCCCTGGTCAATGGCACCACTCCCAACAACAGCAGAGAGAAGAACTTGAGCAGCTGAAGGTCATAAAATCATCTTAAAACCTCAGAGAGATTTGGGTTGTAAGGGACCTCAAAGCCACCCCTGCCTTGGGGCAGCCCAGGGTATCCCAAGTGCCATCCAACCTGGCCTCAAACTCTGCCAGGAATCCTAGGGCAGCTCCAGCTTCTCTGGGCACCCTGTGCCAGGGCCTCCCTGCCCTCCTAGGGAAGGATTTTTTTTTCTCCTATCTAATTTAAATTCCCCTGCTTGTCCTATCACTATACTCCCTGATAAACACTCCCTCTCCATCTTTCCTGTAGGTCTCTTTAGGTGTACTGGAAGGTCTCCAGGCTGAACCACCCCACCTCTCCCAGCCAGAGGATTCTCTAATCATCTCCGTGTCCTTGCACCAGGGCCCCCCAGGCTGGACACAGCACTGTAGGGGAGGTCGTACCAGAGCAGAGGGGCAAAATCCCTTCAACTCAACCTGCCAGTCACACTGCTTTGCGTATGATCAACTCCTACTGAGTTTTCCATTCACCAATACCCCCAAGTCTTTTTCTCCAGTTCACCAACACCCCCTCAAGCCCTTCTCCTCAGGGCTGCTCTCCATCCATTCTCTGCCCAGCCTGTGGTTGTGCTTGAGATTGCCCCAACCCATGTGCAGGACCTTGTGCTTGGCCCTGTCGAACTTCATGCAGTTCACATAGTCCCACCCCTCCAGCATGTCCAGGTCCCTCTGGGTACCATCCCTTCCCTCCTGCGTGCCGACCCACCACACAGCTTGGTGGTCCTGGCGGCAAACTGGCTGAGGGTGCACTAGATCTCACTGTGTCACTGTCTGGACTCCATCCTGCTCCTATGGAGAGTCACCCACATTACACCTGTGTGTTGGTTGGATGGTTTTTCACATTAGGAACAAGTGTTGATTTTTTTTTTCCCCTACAAAAGTCTCCTGTTCAATCTACTTCAGGATGTTTGTTTCTTATTTTACTGGCACCTTGAAACAAAAGCAAAAGCTGTAAAGAACTAACACGCACAGACCTACTAGATTTCACTGCAAAACACCTGTCCCAAACAGCATGAGGGCCCATATGCCAAAGTGCTTTCTGAACTCATGCAGGTCTAAGTGATAGGAGGCTCTTACCTGCATCGCCCATGGCAGAGGGAACCACCGGCACATCCCTGCAGGAGAGAAGAATGCATTCATCCATCCATCCACCCATCTGCCCATCCCTCCATCCATCCACCCCCAGCAGCCAGGGAGCCGCTCCCAGGAGGCAGCACAGCCCGGAACGCGTGCTCTCCGCTCCGGGGTGCAGTCGCTCCTCCGCGGTAAAGCTGGCTCAGGTGCCTCCCCGATGCCCGTGGCCTGCGGAGTCACGGCCGGGCAGCCCCAGCGCCAGGACGCCTCTCCCGCCGTACCGA